>JAHBCN010002712.1:0-86206 GCA_019359885.1 Listronotus oregonensis
ATAATAATAAAAAAATATCCTTTTTTTCCCAAAAAAAATCATTTACAATGACAAAGAAACTAAAATATTTTAAAATACATACAATTCCTAAAATATTAAAATAAAAAAGAAAATACAATTAATTAAAACCAATTAAATCTTACAATAACAAAAAAGATAAACACTCTTACATGCAAAAAAATAATTTAATTAAAATCAAAGTTGAAAGTAGAAACATTTACTCTGCAAAAACTGCACCCCTTTAAATTTACCCTGTTCTCTATTTCACTCAAGCTAGATGGCAAGATTTATAAGCCTTCACCCCCGAAAAACCCCTCTAAAAAATGTTGAGTTGTGAGAAGGAATACTAAGACCACCCTGCCTCTAAAAACTTGTCAGGGTTGGGAAAAAAATCGGTTTACACTGAATAAATGCGGATTTTTTTAAAAAAATTATAAAAAGAAATAAAGACTAGGAACATTAAAAACCTAGACTTTAAAAAATGCGGTTTACAAGAGGATGGGGGGATGAATTTTAATATGCATCTGATAATACGCGATTTTAAAAAGTATTATCGCATTGTGGAAGATCCCAAAACAAAACCCCATAACTTATGGGACTGAACACGCAAAAAAAACTAAAATACTTTCTAAAAAGGAACCAATTTTTTTAAAATGCCCTACTTTTTCAATTTAGATTGCGGGGGAGTTTTTTTTTCAAAATTTTAATCAAATTTCCGAAATTTAATGTTGTTTTTTTGGATGGTTTACCATTCATCTTAAAAAAGGGGAAAATGACTTCGTTTGACTTTTCAAATGTTATTATCCAGTCTTATCTGCTTTTAATTTTTAAAAATTTTGTTACCTTCCTCATTTCTGCTCCCAACACTCAGTTTTCCCCCCGGCTGCCAAAAAAACCGTTATCATCTCAGATGCCCCCCCTTTCCACTTCACTTTTTCCCCTTTTCCCCTTATCTCAGGTTTGAACTCGAAATCTTATCATAATTTACATCTGCCTTTCTAGACACATGAGTATGTGAACATTAGACTTTAAGCAAAAGGGGGGTTCCCTGAAAAAAAACACATATATGACAGATTTGGTTGATACCCCAGTTAGGGTGTCTTTCATACATAGGACATATTATTAAACCTGTAGCTCTTAGACAATATTAAACTACCGAACACACTTGTTGCATTCTTATGAATTTGTTGATGGTACCAGTAGAAGTTTTAAATCTAAAACAAAAACAGGAGATTACCATGAAAGCTGAAAATTTTGAGAAGTGGGTTAGAGATGATCTACTACCTAAATTGAAAAGGCCTTCATTAGTCATTTTTTAACATAGTAGGTTGTTAGAAAACTGGCCATACAGTGGCGGGAAGAAAGAAAATATGGTTAAATGGTTAAAAAACCGAAATATTTCTTTTGCAAAATCGGCGACAAAATAGATTTTGTGGTGCTTGATTCAGCGCCTACCAAAGTCTCCCAAATCTTATGTCGTCGATGCTCTTATTCAGGAGGGTGGTCATCAATTGCTGCACTTGCATCCATATCATTGTGAATTCAATGCTATTGAAATGGTATATATTTAAAAATAATAAGACATTCCCTACTTTATGGGACCCACATTATTAGTATATTAATAAGGTAAATGTTAATAAAAATCATTTAAAAGTTATCTTTTTTTTTTTTTCTTTTTAGCTTTCTTTTATTAAACACCTTACTGTTTTTTTTTAAAAAAAAATAAATATTAAATGACTATTTCATTTAAAAAATTTAATAATGGCCACAGTAGTTGCCAAATGAACTCACAAGCATCCATTTACAGTCCAGCTGCTAAAACCCAAACCCCTTTGTCTGCTATCTTATCTTAAAAGTGTCAATTTGTATCTGCTGCGTGCAGATTGCATACATTTTCTTTGTCTTCATATGTTTGCTTTTTTCATAAAAAACCCCCGGTGGCACTGCCACTTCTAAAGCCTTAAACACGACCTTCCAACGTTTTTTGATAAATTTATTTTATAAAATATAAGCATCTTATTGTGTTAATGACACTTTGAATAAATAAATGATTATTACTGTTTTTTTTATTTATTTTATTATTTAATATAAAGCAGCTATAAAATTATATCAAGATGAAAAAAAATCGATTTATCTTTAGGCATCTTTTTAAAAAAAAGTAAAATTGCATAATAAGGGATATTGAACCATTTATAGTGAGATATTTTATCAGGATATTTCAATTCAACTATAAAAAAAGTTTGCCTGCAAATATAACAAAACATAACAGGTCTGTCTGATATCCAGAAATAGTGTACACTATTTTACATTTTTACGTACCTAACTCTCTAATTGAAGGTGTATTTAGGGACTAAGTGTGTACAAAAAGTGTAAAATAGTGTAAACTATTTCTAAATAACAAACACTTAATAAATAACGATTAATCTGCACTAGATAGGCGGAAATGATAATTTTTAATAAAATATTATGGCCAAACATCAAGCTTTCACAATTTATGCAAATAAATAAACAGCAAGAAAAAATACTGATGAATTTAGTTATTCTAATCTAACAACAATTTTTTTAAGATATTAAAATTTTGAAACTCCCTTCCGGTCCTGACTAAAATTCTTGTAACAGCCAACATAAATCTGAAAAACAAAATTTACTAATATGTAGGGATATTCGCATTGCCAACCTAAAAATGTGAACTTGGACAAACTATAGTTATTTATTAAGTGTTTGTTATTTAGAAATAGTTTACACTATTTAAAATACACCTTGAATTAGAGCGCTTAGGTACGTAAAAAAATGTAAAATAGTGTACACTATTTCTGAATAACAAACAGACCTGTTATGTTTTGTTATATTTGAGAAAACTCTTTACAGTTGAATTGAAATATCCTGATAAAATATTTTACTATAAGGGATGGTTCAATATCCCTTATTATACAATTTTCTTTTTTAAAGATGCCTAAAGATAAATCGATTTATTTCATCTGATATAACTTCTATAGCTGCTTCCTATATTAAATAATAAAATAAATAAAACAAAACAGTAATAATCATTTATTTATATAGAGTATCATTAACACAATAAGATGCTTATATTTTATAAAATAAATTTATCAAAAACGCTGGAAGGTCGTGTTCAAGGCTTTAGAAGTGGCAGTGTCCATCAGAGGTTTTTATGAGAAAAGCAATAGTATGCAATGACGAAAGAAAAATGTATGCAATCTGCATGCAGCAGATACTAGTCTAGACACTTTTAAGATAAAAGAGCAGACAAAGTGGAAGTTTGGCGTTTTAGCAGCTGGACTGTAAATGGACGCTTGTGAGTCCAAGCATTTTGGCAACTACTGTGGCCATTGATGTAATGTGTTTAAATGAAATACTCATTTAATATTTAGTTTTTTATTAAAAGCAGTAAGATAGTTTAATAAAGAAAAGCTAAAAAGCAAAAAGAAGATAACTTGTAAATGATTTTTATTACCATTTATCTATTAAATACTAATAATGTGGGTCCCATAAAATAGGGAATAAATTGCAGTCGAAGCTGTCTTATTATTTTTATATTTTTACGATTTCAATAGTATTGAATTCTCAATGATATGGAGGCAAGAGCAGCACTTGATGAGGCTTTGGTAGGCGCTGAATCAAGCACCACAAAATCTATTTTGTCGTTGATTTTGCACAAGGAATATCACGGTCTTTTAACCTTTTAACCATATTTTCTTTCTTCCAGCCACTATTTGGCCAGTTTTCTAACAACCTACTGTGGTACCTGGCATTATCTAAAATGACTAATGAAGGCTTTTTCAAATTAGGTCGTAGATCTTTACTTCTCACAATTTTCAGCTTTTATCTTGCCATGGTAATCTCCTGTTTTTGTTTTTGATTTAAAAATTCTACTGGCACCATCAACATCCTTTTTCGGAACCAGCATGTAGAATCATGTATCTAAGAAAAATATAAGTATTTTAATAGTGATTTAATTAAATATACTTTAATGTTTCATAAAAATGCAGCAAGTATGTTCTGTAGTTTAATGTTGTCTAAGAGCTACAGGTTTAATCATATGTCCTATGTATGAAAGTGACCCTAACTGAGGTATTCACCGAATCTGTCATATACAGGGTGTCCCAAAAGTAATGGGACACAGAGCAACAGCAGCCTTGGGTCAAAATAATGCAATTTACGTAAACTTGCCTTATCCGAAAGTTAATAATAACAAAAATACTGGGTGTTTACCTTTTAATTTTGCTTTCGTTTTTTCTTAATAATTCTTTAACCACGCTTTTAATGTTGCTACTATAGTCTGGACAATCTAAAGTTTTAGTCATGGCCGACAAGACATGTCATTTTCTAGTTACTTTTATTATAGCCAACTCAAGATTGGGCCAGGGACGTATGTACTTTGGCGAATATTTTTTTCATAAAATGATTTTAAAAATTTAAGAACAAAAACAAAATTGCTAAAACATATTTACTGTTAGCATTATAAATACAAAAAAAAACGGGTTTTTGATTTTATTAAAATTTTAAAACTAAAAGAGTTTTAAACTCACGAGACGATACTCAACACATGATAACGTGACAACATATTATTGGTATTGTATTTAGTAAAAAAAATAATATACCTAAACCCCGTTAAAAAGGTATATAAAAACATTTTTATTTATGATTCAACTATTTATTATGAAAACCCCTAAACTATATAAAAATAAGCAGGTAAATACATACCAGCCTTTAGATCCCCGCATGTTCTTGTAAAAAAATTTAATTAATTAAGATTTGTTTAATTTTTAGGCGTTATTATATCGCCCCCTAAGGAAAAAAAGGGGCCCCCAAAAAATTGTAATTTTTTGTTTTCTTCCGCCAAATGAACATTTCAAAAAGTGCCCTCGATGGGCATAAGGGGGGCCCAAACGCCGGACCAACAATATTAGTTTTAGCCGGGGGCAAGCGCTACAAGTTAAAATAAATAAAAAACAAAAAAAAGGGCCAAGTGTCTGGTTATGGTGTTTGGCTCCGAGTTGTTCTGGAAAAAAAGGTTTTTCACAAAAGGGGGCCGGCCTTTAATTTTTTTTCAGTAGGAAGTACCAATTTTTTTAAACCGTGTATGAAAAAAACAACAAAACGTGGAGACTGCTTTGTATGGGGGGGGGTCAGATAAAAAGGGGCTCCAAACAGTACTTGCATCAGCAAATGCCTTAATGGATTAGTGCAAAAAAAAAACAGGCCAATTTTAAAGGGTTTTTTTTACCCGACAATTGTCCAGGACAAAATAAGAATAAAAAAATTTTTTGGTGCTTTAAAACCCCCAATAAGACACAGGGGTATATAAGTGAGAGTGACCAAAACAAATGGCGATTAAGTTATTCTTTATTGTTCTCAAGAATTCTCAGTATTATGTTACTTTTTTTACTCTTTTCAAAATTTTTTTTTTCCCTTTTCCCTTATAAGTACTCTACTTTTTAAAAAATTTTTATGATTTATTATGAGTTCATGTTATTTGAGCTTTTGTCTGTGATAATTTTTTTAGATACTAGTTTGTATAAATAAATTACTTAACCCCCTTAATTTTTTCAGTTTTGATGTATCCCCAAATTAAGGGGGCCCAAACTTCCAGAAAAAAACAAATTTCAAAACTACCTTAAAACAATTTTTAAAACGCAATAGGGAGAATGTATATTATAGAACAGTTATTTGACACCACTTTATTAGAAAAGAATAAAGCACAAAAGTGGAAATTAAGTATCAAATTTAAAAATTCAGTTTTTATATCTCCTGCACAATTTTGTATTTGGCGCTTGGTTTTTCTCTAGGGGCGATATTTTACAAGTTACCAGTACTCATTATTAATTTACTTAAGATAACGACCTTGGTTTTAGCTTTTATTTGGATGCGAAATCCTTTTAAGCATATAAACTTTTAAGAAGTTACCTAATGTAAAATTTATATATTTCTAGAAACTAAAGGTTATCTTTTAGTACTTTTTGCGTTCTGTAATTAAACATAAATAAGGAGAAATTAGTAGTTATTTTTTATTAATAAAATATATTGTTACTGTTTTAAAAAATACCACTTACAAAATTTTATGATACCTTCACCCTATTGGCAAGAATGTCTACTAGTTTAAAAAACATACCCCCTTTTAAATAATAATTAGTACTTTAAATTTTAAACAAATTCGGGGTCGTGACTAGATGTAAATACCTTTTTTTTATTTAAAAAGTAGTGTAGTGAGTGAAATACATCTATTTTTGTAGTTACTTTTTTTAAGTGCATGCATTTTTTCTGCAAATGAATAAGTGAATAAACACCTATCGCTGTAGTCACTTTTTTTAGTATGCATTTTCCTGCAAGCGTATGAGTAAAGAACGCTTTATTGCATGGTTAATTTTATAAATTATCTTCGTCAGATGACATGCTGTGATCGCTGTCAGAAACATGAATGATGATGGGTTCTTGAACTGACATTATATATTTTTCTTTTCTTTTCCGCCTCTTTTATAATTTTATCTGTATGTCGAACATAGTTGGACCAGTGCTCTGAGAAACATGCTCCAAAAGATATTTTTCAACACTCCAAAACATCTTTGATTTCATTAATAGAGAATCATAAACGCGTTTAGCCTCGCTCCATACCATTTCAATAGCATTGAACTGACAATGGTATGGAGGTAGAGAATTCTTCATGTCCAGCTTCTCTTATTAAATTATCAACCACATACGATTTACTAGGTTTTGGTATCTGGCTTATTATCTTCCACAGTCTATCCAAAGTATCCAAGGGAGAAAAAGGAATATTCTTTGTTTCCAGCCAATTCTGAATTTCTCCTTTTCTCCAACTTTTGGTGGGCCATTTCTCACTTTGACGACTATGGTAACTAGCGTTATCAAGGAGAATAATTGACGGTTCATCCAAGCTGGGAAGAAGAGCGTTTTTCAACCATTTCTCAAAGTTTTCCGCATTCATATCTCCATGGTAATCTCCCGTGTTTTGCTTCGACACTGATAAAGAATTTTCGGTGGGGCCATTCCTATATTTCCTTACTGAAGGAACTGAAACTCTCAAAGCTTTAGCTGTTTCCTAAAAACAATGTTGATAAAGATCAGAGTTTTTTTAAAATCAATATTTCTTTATTTCTAATTCAAAGCTTAAATCCAATTAAATTGCTCTAAATTTTGAAGTAACCAATCACGGCCTTAAAATTATGAATAAGGTATAAATAATTAAGAATAAACAATAAATTGGATAAACCCGGCCTAAACATCCTAATATTTTAGTTTTTCCAAAGTAATTTTTTGTATTTTTTGAGCACACTGTAGGCGAGACTAAAACGTAATTAACATTATACCCGGTTTTGCTTTATGCGGAAACTTTTATCAAGTATAAAATTTTCTGAGAAATGAGAAATAAAAAAGTTTTGTTGTAAACTCTGTTGACCACCCTGTATATATCACCATCTCTTGAGCTACTTTATTCTCATGTATTTGAGAAGAGAGACAGTTCTGCAAAAAATTATGGCTACATTGTACGTGTCTTTAAAAAAAAGTTGTTACGGTCAAAAATAAGGAGTTTTTAAAATACCTATATTGGCCAAAGTGGTTAATTTTGTTTTAATATCAACCAATCAACCAAAAACCTTGGTCGACCTTGGTTTTTAACCCTGCTAAAGTAGTTTGGTTAAATATTTAAAATACATAATAATTTATTTATGTTACCAAATCTCTTTCCCTGCTTCTTTTGGATATACTGGGAATACAGTAATCGTGATCCATAATCATTAATTAATCTAAAAAATTTGAAAATAAAAGCAAATAAAATTATAGTTATTTATACCTACACTATTACTTACTTTTTAATAAATAAACACTTTACAAAACTAGAAAGTCCAAAAATAATATAAAACAAAGTCTAATACACACACTACTTTTACAATACCTCAAAAAACTATCCCTAAAAGCATTAAAAATAATATATTTTAGAATTCAATGTCGACACGTGTGAACGACCCGAACACTTAAAAATAATGTATTATAAAAATACGGCCCTGTTTGCCACAACAGCTAAGCTAATCGACGTAACTATTCACCCAGTAAAGGAACGATATATGAAACGGTCAAAGGATTAGAGGAAGATGCGAGTATTTGAGGTTAAATAATGTGAATATCAGATGTGTGCTCGTTTTGTTTTAATTTACGAGGTCGAGTATTTAGGAGTTGGCTAACTCGGCTTGTCATAAGACACGTCAAAACAACAAAACTTTACAGTGAACCAAGTATAGAAGGCGCCAGCTACGGCCTACCTCACTTGTTTTAAATGTCGTAACTTTTTTTAGGCTTAGAATATTGACCTGTTTATTAAAAAATAAGCTACTTTAAATCCATTTGCATCAAAAATGTATACTTTATTTAAGTCTCTAGGAGCAGCCGTTCTCGAGATAAACGCACTTTAAAGGATCTTGCAATTTTTTTATGGAAAATAAATTTTATCCAATTGTTTTTAAACTTTGCATAGTGATAGTTCTATACACGCTGATAAAAGGTCTTCCAGGGCACAAAACCCGAAAACGCCTCCAACCCCCCCAAAATCACCCTCAAAAGTCACTGAGGATTGAGGGATGTAATGTAAATTTAAAAAAATGGGCCCTTCAATTTTTCCTTAAGTGTAGGAAAGTACATTTTTTTCTAGCGTATAATTCGTCATGAGAATGTTTAACCTTTTCACTGAAATATACATCATCATCCTGCCAAGACCTGCGGAAAGAGCTGTTCGAGAAGATCCAGGTTTCATCGAGGAACACACAAAAATTTTGATTTTCTCCTAAATCTTCATTTTCCATAAAACCTTTTGTAAATTTCCTTCTCATGCGTTGCACATTTGGTTTTTCCATTAAGCTTAAGTTATTTATAAATTTCATATTTTGCTTCTTATATTGTCAACAACTGCCACTATGGGACTCTAAAAAATACATTCATAAATATATTTAAATATTAAAATATTTGGCACATCTAAGGATGTATTTTTAGATTATGATACTATTTAAACGAGTTATTTTACCTTATGCAAGATCACTATTATGATAGCATCATTTTTCAAAAAATATTTATTAGGTTATATTTTCTTTCCTCCGACTCATCACAGCTCTGAAGTGGGTTTCGAAGCTTTTCCGAACTGGAAATACAATAATCACTGTGATTCATACTCAAAATATCTATTTTAGTGGTTTTTTTTTTCTTAAAACCAACAAAAATAAAAACTTAGTCCAGAATAAAATAAATTATGAAATTTAAAAAATGTCCATTGGTCCACAACAAAAAAAAACTCTGCAGAGTAATCTCTAATCTCACTAATTACTTTTAAACAGGAAATAACACACCCAAACACAAGAAAAATATAATACAAAAATTGAAACGTCTTTAATCCATTACTGGGCGATTTACGACAATCAGCTGATTTTTGAAATAGCCTGCCAACGCAAAAATGTTAGCTTGGACAAACTAGTTTGTCCAAGCTATTTAGGTTAACAATGCGATATCCCTACATATTATAAATTTTTGTTTTTCAGATTTAAGTTGGCTGATATAAAATTTTAGTCAGGACCGTACGGGGAAGGGAGTTTCAAAATTTTAATATCTTAAAAAAATTGTTAGATTACAATAACTAAATTCATCAGTATATTGCTGTTCATATATTTGCATAAATTGTGAAAGCTTGATGTTTGGCCATAATATTTTATTAAAAATTATCATTTTCGCCTATATAGTGCTGATAAATAGTTATTTATTAAGTGTTTGTTATTTAGAAAGAGTTTACACTATTTTACATTTTTTGTACACACTTAGTCCTTAAATACACCTTCAATTAGAGCGCTTAGGTACGTAAAAAAAATGTAAAATAGTGTACACTATTTCTGAATATCAAACCGACCGGTTATGTTTTGTTATATTTGCAGGCAAACTCTTTACAGTCGAATTGAAATATCCTAATAAAATATCTCACTATAAGGGATGGTTCGATATCCCTTATTATGCAAATTTACAATTTTTTAAAGATGCCTAAAAATAAGTCGATTTATTTCATCTGATATAACTTCATTAGCTGCTTTCTATATTAAATTAAAAAATAAATAAAACAAAACAGTAATAATCATTTATTTATTCAGAGTATCATTAACACAATAAGATGCTTATATTTTATAAAATAAATTTATCAAAAACGTTGGAAGGTCGTGTTTAAGGCTTTAGAAGTGGTGGTGTGCACCAGGGGTTTTTATGAAAAAAGCAAATGTATGTAATGACGAAAGAAAAATGTATGCAATCTGCACACAGCAGATACTAGTCTGGGACACTTTTAAGATAAGAGAGCAGACAAAGTGGTAGGTTTGACTTTTTAGCACCTGGACTGTAAATGGATGCTTGTGAGTTCAAGCATTTTGGCAACAACTGTGGCCATTGATGTAATGTGTTTAAATGAAATAGTCATTTAATATTAGTTTTTTATTAAAAGCAGTAAGGTAGTTTAATAAAGAAAAGCTAAAAAGTAAAAAAGATAACTTGTAAATGATTTTTATTACCATTTACCTTATTAATATACTTAATCCCATAAAATAGGGACTGTCTTATTATTTTTAAATATATACCATTTCAATAGTCACTTGATGACCACCCTCTGAATAAGAACATCGACGACATAAGATGTTTGTAAAAGTATAACGAGCTTAGCATATAAAATAGGTCAAGTTGAAAAAGAAAACAGTGAACTTAAAAACCTTGTCAAAAGAACACCTAGTCAAGACCAAAAGACTGCTACTAGACAATTCACTTCTACAGTTGACAGTCTCACTGATATGACAGGCAGTACAAAAACATATAGTATGGTAGCAAGAGATCCCCAATCAAATAGAACACAATCTAGTACCTGGACAACACCGCCACAGACAAAGCCAAAACTGGAAACAGTAATACGACTAAAAGACCAACAGGATCCTAGACAAATTTTAAATGAAATTAAAAAAATGTAAATAAAAATAATACTTGTGGAGACTTCAAAAGAGTAACTCAGTTAAAAAATGGCGTTCTAATAGAGTGTCAGGATGCAGCCCAGCAGAAAAAACTGAAAGAGAACTTGGCCGACAAAGAATTTCAAGTGAAAGATGTACAGCGCACTGAACCGATGCTTATGATAACAGGCATTTTAAAAGGCTATAATTCAGAAACTTTCCTTGATGAGTTTATTGCTGAAAATCCAGACTTAACACACTATTTTGGTCAAGAAGTTAAGAATCTTATCAAAGTTGTT
This sequence comes from Listronotus oregonensis, assembly GCA_019359885.1. Taxonomy (NCBI): domain Eukaryota; kingdom Metazoa; phylum Arthropoda; class Insecta; order Coleoptera; family Curculionidae; genus Listronotus; species Listronotus oregonensis. The sequence goes on from JAHBCN010002712.1 coordinate 11,291, forward strand.
ACTAAAAAAGAATGTAGAAATAGACAAAAGAAAATTGGATACTTCAGACAAACCCACAAATATTTAAATGGCCATAAGAAATAAAAATTTATCCTTCGATTTAACAACAGTGTACATTCAAAAATATGTCAATGTTGCTCTGTTTCAAATGGCGGGTTCGGGCATGTAGCAAAATATTGCCGTTTGTGAATGCTGCCATAAATGTGGAGGCCCCTCAAATAGCCAAAACTGCCCTGAAGAGATTGGACTGTCCTAATTGTAAAAACTCCGCAAATAGGAATCCTCTGCAAAAATTTAAATTGCCCAGCATCTAACGGATTGAAAAACTTCGAATGTCAACTAACTATCCACTGACTGATTTTTTATAAGGATTCATCCAACAAGCGACAAGTTTTTGGTACTGACAAAGTGTTTTTGTTCGGGCTGCTGCCAGAATCGCCTAATATCAATAAATATTATCAGTAGTATACCAAAATGTGCGGGGTTTAAATAGAAAACTAATTCTTTCTTTCACAGTTTTTCTTTGACGCGAGATGATGCGTGGGTTTGACGAAACATGGTTGCCGGGGTCAAGTCTATGATAGTGAAATATTTCCTAGCAACTTCTTAGTTTTTAGAAATAGAAATAGAAATGAAAATCTACGTGGTGGTGGAGTGCTTCTTGCAGTAAAAAATAGTTATAAGTGTTGTTTAGTAAATCTGGATTTGAACAATCCTGAGTTTGATATACTTGTAGTTAAGGTTAATACTAACAATAATAGTTTCTTATATATAATAGTTATTTATATTACACCAAATTGCTCCATAGCAGGAAAAGAAGAGTTTTATGATATCTTGAAACATTAGGAATATCTGTATGACAATAATTATTTAATATTGGGAGACTTCAACATTACACCTAATAAAATACTATTCAGAAAAAGATTACAGAGATAATGATGTGGAGCTTTTCTTAAATTTTTTAAATTTTTATGATTGTAATCAATATAATAAAGTTCTTAATAATAATAATAGAATTTTAGACGAAGTGATTTCAGATTTAGTGTGTGATGTTGAAAAAAGTACTTTCAGTTTTGTTAACGAGGATTTACATCACCCGACTCTGTCTGTAGATATTTATTTGAAACAGCCAAAATGTAAAGCCTTGATTAGAGATGGTGAATCTAATTACAATTTTAGGAAAGCTAATTTTGATGCCATGATTCAAATGTTTCAAAATATGACTTGGGACGAACTGGAATCATTTACTGATGTTAATGCTGCCGTCCAATGTTTTTATGAAAAAATTTATAAAATATTTTCCGTTTGTGTTCCGAGGGTTAAAAAATCAAAGCAGTATCCACCATGGTTTAACGGGCAAATCATTAAAAATATTAAAATTAAGGATAAGTTAAGGTTAAAAAGCCGAAAAACTAACAATGCCATTTTAAAACAGCAGTTTATAAATTTACGGTCAAAAATAAAACAAGACATTAAAGAAGCATTTAATTCTTATATAAACGAAATGCAGCAAAACATTGGTCATGATTCCAGAGCGTTCTGGCACTATTTAAAAAATAAAAAAGATCTTGGCTCCATTCCTAACAAAATGCATTTAAATGGTTGTGAATATGAGGGTGGTCATGCTATTGCTGATGCTTTTGCTGACTATTTTGGTTCTGTATATGAAAATTTTGAAAACCTGCAGAATGACAATTTTTCGGAAAATTGTGAATCACTTGAGGTAGTATGTATTTCAAGTGTCGACTATGAGGATGTGTGTGATGCAGTCAAAAACCTTAAAGTTAATAAAGCTATTGGACCAGATAATATCCCATCATATTTTTAAAGGGTTAGTTGGGTTTCTAGCGAATCCACTAAAAGTCTTATTTAATTTGGCTCTTAAAACTTGCACTTTTCCAGATTTATGGAAAGAAGTAAAAATTTGTCCAGTTTTTAAAAATGGTGATAAGACTGATATTCAAAACAACAGACCTATTGCAATATTATCTGTACCAGCTAAAATATTTGAAACCATAATTTATAAAAATATTTACAAATCAGTTTTTAGAAGAATATCTTTTCCAACATGGTTTTGTTGATCAAAGATCAACTGTTAGTAACTTAAGCAATATCACTCAGTATATATCCGAAATCTTGACAACAGATTTCAGGTTGATGTTTATATACTGATTTCGCTAAGGCATTTGATAAAGTGTCACATACCATCCTTATAAATAAATTACGTAATGAATTTGGCTTTCATCCCAAACTGCTTAAATTTTTTCATCATATCTAGAAAACAGACAGCAGAGTAGTAATAAAGGCCATCATTCTAAATTTTTTAGAGCTACCTCAGGGGTTCCCCAGGGCTCCAACTTGGGACCACTGCTGTTTTTGTTATTTATCAATAGCATAATTAAAAACATCTCAAATTGTGGTATCTTACTGTTTGCTGACAATCTTAAATTATACTCAAAAATTAGGAATACTAACGATTGTTACTACTTCAACACAATTTAGATAAATTGATAAAATGGTCCGATATAAACGGTCTAAAATTTAATATAAATAAATGTCATGTATTAAGCTTTTATAGAAAAAAGACACCAGTTAACTTTGAGTACACAATGAATGGATCAGCTTTGGCACATATGTCGAGAGTGTAAAGGATCTTGGGGTAACCTTTGATCCGGGATTATCATTTAGCTACACATTTCTAATATTACAAACAAGGCTTTACAAATGTATGGATTTATCGTTAGAAATTGTAGACCGTTCAGGAATATTGCCTGCATAAGAAAATTATATATTGCATATGTGAGAAGTTTTTTTAGAATATGCTTCAACTTATGGAGTCCACTACGAAAATCATAAATATAGTATTGAAAAAATACAAAAATAAATTTCTCAGATATCTCTATTATAAAGAAACTGGAGTGTATGATTTTGGCATTTCTAAAGCAGAGTTAACTCAATACTATAGGTTACCGAATTTGGAGACATGCCGAGTATTAGCCTCTGTTGTGTACTTATATAAATTAATACATAACCGATGGGATGATCCACTTTTTTTGTCTCAAATAAATTTTTATGTTTCACATTACCGAACAAGGGATCCAATGACCTTTTACTTGAATAGTGCCAGAACCAATAATTTTAATAATTCTCCAGTTAATGTCATGTGTAGAAAGTTTAATGAGATTCAAGCTCATTGTGATATTTTTAATATTAGTTTAAATGAACTTAGGAATATAATTGTAAACATAAATTAATTAGGATAAAATAATCTGTTATTAGGTTAAGCTTTATTGTATTATATTGTATTTTCTTCTCCTACTCTATAATAGGGTTTCCCAAACCTGTAGAGTTTGTATTAAATTAAATAAATAAATAAATAAATAAATAAGATTTGGGAGACTTTGGTAGACGCTAAATCAAGCACCACAAAATCTATTTTGTCGCCGATTTCGCAAAAGGAATATTTCGGTTTTTTAACCATTTAACCATATTTTCTTTCTTCCCGCCACTATATGGCCAGTTTTCTAACAACCTACTATGGTAGCTGGCATTACCTAAAATGACTAATGAAGGCCTTTTCAAATTAGGTAGTAGATCATCTGTAACCCACTTCTCAAAATTTTCAGCTTTCATCTCGCCATGGTAATCTCCTGTGTTTGTTTTAGATTTAAAACTTCTACTGGCACCATCAACAAATCCGTTTTCTAAACCAGCATGTAGAATAATGTATCTAAGGAAAATATAAGTATTTCATTAGTTTTTTAATTAAATATACTTTAATGTTTCATAAGAATGCAGCAAGTGTGTTCTGTAGTTTAATGTTGTCTAAGAAATACAGGTTTAATCATATGTTCTATGTATGAAAGAGACCCTAACTGAATCTACTGAATCTGTCATATATGTGTATTTTTCTCAGGATACCCTTTATGCTTAAAGTCTAAGTGTTCACATACTACGAGTGTCTAGAGTGAAGTCAGATCTAAATTACTGATAAGATTTCGTAGTCTCGAAACTCTAGAGATAAATATGTGGATAAAGTGGGAAATGTGAAGTGGACAATAAAGGGATGCATCTGAGTAGACTTTTAATTTGCTCTAATTGGGATATACAAAAGAAGGAATTATGACAGCTAATGCTTCGGAGCAGAAGCTGTAAAAATATTCCTAAAAGAGAAACAGGTCTTCTACAGCTTGTCGGTGTGCAAGAGGAAGCTTTTTTTGTAAAACTGTGATAATTTATAAGGCAAAACAAAATTTTATTAAAGGATTATAAAAGTGCTTTACTTTGTGATTAAAAAAAAATGGGCCCTTCAATTTTTCCTTAAGTGCAGGAAAGTACATTTTTTTTTCTAGCGTATAATTAGTCATTAGAATGTTTTACCTTTTCACTGAAATATACATCGTCACCCTGCCAAGAGCTGCAGAAAGAGCTGTTCGAGAAGATCCAGGTTTCATCGAGAAACACCCAAAGATTGTTATTCTCTCCTAAATCTTCATTTTACATAAAACCTTTTGAAAATTTCCTTCTCATGCGTTGCACATTTGGTTTTTCCATTAAGCCTAAGTTACTTATAAATTTCATATTTTGCTTCTTATATTGTCAGCAACTGCCACTATGCGATCCTAAAAAATACATTCATAAATATATTTAAATCTCAAAATATTTGGCACATCTGAGGATGTATTTTTAGTTTATGATACTCTTAAAACGAGTTATTTTACCTTTTGCAAAATCACTATTCTGATAGCATCATTTTTCAAAAAATATTTATTAGGTTATATTTTCTTACCTCCAAACCATCACAGCTCTGGAGTGGGTTTCGAAGCTTTTTCAAACTGGAAATACAGTAATCATTGTGATTTATACACTAAAAAATATTTATTCTAGTGGTTTTTTCTTAAAACCAATTAGGGTTGCCAGGCGTCCCGATTTAGGCGGGACTGTCACGCTTTGGTAAGTTAAGTCCCGCGTCCCGCTTAGCGAGGCTAACGTCCCGATTTTTCACAGAGTAGAAATTCTTATTTTCCCCATTAATCTAAAATTCTAAAATTATTTGACCTTTAAAACATTTTTGTACGCACCTTAGCGTTTGCGGCAATAAGTTTTGAACATACTCCTATAGCAGAGTTCGGCTCTACGAGTTTTTTTATCTTTATGACAGCTCACGAAGGATTATTATATAGGTATTATATCCTACATATTATACATATAATATATAAACCTAAGTACCAAAGTACCGTGAGTGCCGGGTTTTCCGGTGTTTAACCCATTTCTTCCCGGTTGTCCCGTCAACGTTGTCCAAGCACTGAAACATGCAAATGTTGCATTTCACAGCACCTTTTAGACAACGCGGTAGTGCCACCTCGGACGTTATGTTAAATAACTACTACCTAACAATGTCTCTCCGGCTTTGGGAATCGAATCCAGATCGCCGGAGTGGCGAGCCAAAACTCTGACCACTACGCTACCGGAGAGACAAATAGTCAGAGAATATTTCACAAATTATCCATGGAAAACTTAGAGGCGGAACTTATGATTAAGTATAATTATGACCTTTCTTGAGTAAATTTTGCTAAATATTTAAAAAAGGAAGGAAAATCCATTTAGAAAAAGTAAAATCAAAGCAAAAATATGTTTAAATTTCATTTAATATTTCTTTGTTTCCTTTTTTTAAGTTCCTTAGAGTGGAGATTTTATGTTTTCTGTTTAAAGCATTTTTAGAGATGTAATATTTTCGTTTTATGGTTTTGGTTCCTTTGGAGTTAATTTTTTTTCCTTTTTTTAGTACTTAAAGTACCTGCTTTTTTGTGATTTTTAAAAAATGAATTTACAGATATGTTATATAAAAGCTAGATTAGTAACTAGTTCATTTTAGTTTTAAGTAAATACTTCTTTTTAATTAAAATTAACCCTCATCATCAAAGTTAAACCTTATGAGAAATATATAATTATTAAGCTGTAACGTTTGGGGTTTGAAAAATGGTAAACATTGGCAGAGAAAAAATGTCCCGATTTTTAAAAATAAAAACATGGCAACCCTAAAACCAATAAATATAAAAACTTAGTCCAAAGTAAAATAAATTATGAAATATAAAAAATGTCAAATAGTAAACACCAAAAAAAAATAATAATAAAAACACTGCAGAGTAATCTCTAATCTCACTAATTACTTTAAAATACGAAATAACACACCCAAAAACAAAAAAAAAATTAATACAAAAATTGAAACGCATTTAATCCATTACGTATGGATATTTTCGCGACTTACCGTTTTTAACTACTGGTTGATAGCAGTTCTTTCCCCCACCATTCTAACCGTGTTTAACCAGCCTATCCTCGCAAAAACGAAACGGTTTACGTATGTCAACTTACTACTAATAGTTTAATACACTTTTCGGTTTAAATTTAAATGTAAGGTCTTTGGAGAGTTAAGAAATAAGTCGAAAAGATAATATATAAACCAAATTTTTCATTTAATAATATATTAGCTGTTTCCAAGTCAACTATAATAAGTAAATTTTTCGTTTATGATTGTAATATAACTGTATTGATTCATCTATTTGGGAATTAACTAATAAACCAAAAAATCTGCAATCCAAATAGTTGTTAAACCATAGCAAAAAAAAACATCACAAAACCAAAACAATAGAAAAGCCGCGAATCCTCCATTATTTTAAATTTAAATTTGACATAACCATTATTAACGCTCCTCCTGACCAGTGGCGATAGCGGTAGATACTGGGTACAAAGTAATGACGTAGATACTGACGACAGAACACCTTCCCCTACGTTGCCGCTTCTCGCGAAAATAAACCGGTATGTTAACTGTCCTAACAATGTTCAACGCGGTATGTCGCCAAAATTTGATGTTTGTTGTATGATTTAGATTTACGCCAATCAGCTGATTTTGACGTTGAGTCTAGTAATTTTTGTTTTTGAACATGTAAGCCAACACAAAAATGTTAGCTTGGACATAGCTTTATACATAGCTGGCTTTGTTTCTCAACTTTTGCAAAAAGTTTTAAAGGCAGTTATCGGTAAAAAAGAAATTTTTTTAAATTCTTTAACTACACAAAAATCTCATGGTGGTTTAACATACCCATCAGAAGATGTGATTCGAATATGTAAAACTGCAGAACATTTTTTAAGACTTAATGTTGCCAAATTAAAACAAAAAAATTTGGTTCAAATACTCAAAAACAAAATTATACATTCTTGCATCGAAGAAAATTATTTTGATTCTCTGAAGGATCATGTACTAGACAGTGCTAATAATAATCACATATATTTTTTAATTGAATCTGTAATTCAAAAATATTTAAATATTAGGATTCATTTTAAAACTAAAAAGCAATCAGAAATACCAGACCCCATAAGAAATCAGTTTACAAAATTAATTTTGTTTAAGGGACAGTAGCAACTATTTTATTTTGACTACTTTAAGTAATTCTTTTAAATTTTAGGCTAGATTTTAGGTAAAATATTTTCTGTATTTGTAAATTATTGTGTTTTGTAGTTTAACTAATTAATGTTAGTTAATGTGTTAAAGGTATTTTTAAGTTTACTGTAAATAGTATTTTATTCTATGTATTGTGTAAAGATTAATACAAACGTAAACATAAACATTAATAGGTATATAATATGTATGTAAATAAATTTCGTGTTCAATAATTTTGTGTTTTACTTCACTCATTGCATTTTCCTTAAAAAGTACCAAAACACATTTAACAAATTTGAAATCTTTATAAAAAATTCTGCCAAGTAGGTATTGATTTTCCCTATTCTGCATTTAATTAAACTAAATTGTTTTTCAAAATTATCAATTTTGAATTCACGCAGCAAAACTCCATAAACTGAATTTGATTTAAATCGTTGGTCAACTACAATAAACCGCCATCTTGGATTCGCCATTTAAATTTTTCTTTTCTTATTTTAAATTTATAAAATTAAGACCTCCAGAAACATAATTTGATTCGAATTGAACGTCATATACAGAAATCAGCCATTTTAAATCTTTAATTTCAAAATTTTAATTAGCGACCCAACAGACCCCCAGAAAGATAATTTGGTTTAAGCCAGACGTTAAATACAGAAATCCGTTATATTAGATCCGCCATTTTGGATTTGTCATTATGAATATTTAATTTTTAATTTAGAATTCATAATTAACCAGTCAAAATTCCTCCAGAAACTAAATTGGACTCAAATAGGGCGTCAACTATAAAAATCTGCCACCATTTTATTTCGTTTTATTATTTAACGTAAGCGGAATAGGTATTTACAATTTAATTTCTTTTGTAACTATGTTATATTAAAAAGCAATCCAGCCGTCTTAGGTTTATAGTAACATTAATAAATATTTAATTCAATTACCTACTAAAAATTTTCCACCAAAATTAAATAAATTATATAAAAAAAATCATTGCATTAAAATACATTTTTTTTAATTTGCTCCGAGAATATCCATAAAATATTTATGAAACGCCACTGGTCAAGGCTGCGTGGAGCCGCTCGGTAAAGCGTAGTTCATATGCTTGCGAAATGCGATTTGCGAATTGCGAAACTTGTTCTGATTGGTCGATTTCAAATGTGTCAATTGTAGGAGCTCTCTATTCTTAAGTTTTTTGCGATTCGCAATATTTAAAATCTAGGGGGCGGGAAAATTGACGGATTCTTATTGGTCGACTTAAAATATGTCAGTTGTCCAAAGGTTAATGTAACTTTTTTGCGATTCGTAATATTTGAAATGTGAGAAGCAGGGAAAATTGACTTTAATTTAAGATTTGCGAATTCCGCAAAATTGAAGACCACGAGCATGCGTATTGATATAGATACTCGTTTGATTTGGCGCTGCTCAAGATTAAGTTACTACGGTTTGGCATGTATATTATATATATAATATATATATATATATATATATATATATATATATATATATATATATATATATATATATATATATATATATATATATATATATATATATATATATATATATATATATATATATATATATATATATATATATATATATATAAAATACAGGTCTGGAAACGAAACCACCGACCATAGGAAATACGTGTATTCAAGCCCTTCTACCAATTCGCTATGTTCTCTCCTACAATTCCCCTCTGCAACGAGCGCGCCGAACTTGTCCGACTTTAGACTGTTTTTAGGGAATAAATATTATTTTTCATTTTTATAGAATTATTATTAATTTTATTTGTAGAATCTTTGTTTAATTTATTTATGACCGAATACCAGTTTTATTTCGCTCAGTCGGCAACAAAAAAACTTATGAAAACAAATAATTCCACACAGAATATGGCATATCGTAATTTTGCCTACTTGTTTCCAAGCGTGCAGTACCTTCCTCCAGCGATGTGGTAAATGATCCGAGCCGACGATCAGACGCTATCGCCTTTCATTGCGGACGATATTCGGCTGAGCCCCCACCTCGAATATTGCCTATGCTTTAACATACTATGTAATTTCCTATGGTCGGTGGGTTCGTTTCAGACCTGTATATATATATATATATATATATATATATATATATATATATATATATATATATATATATATATATATATATATATATATATATATATTATTTATATATATATATATATATATTATTAATATATATATACAATGTGTCCCAGGATGAGCTGAATTTATACGTAAAAATGACAAAAAATTTTGGAGTTGAAATTTGACTGTTTGGCATCCAGCCCTGCTTGATTAAAAATAAAATTTAGCATATTTTTATTTTTTAAAAATCAAAGCATGCCTTGATACAAGCATTTTTAAATTTTATGAGTAGGTAAAGTAGTATTTCTAGGCAAGATTTAAAAAAAGTTTATAAGAAAAACTTGTTTAGAATGCAAAATTATGCCCGAATACGAATTTCATAACCATAGGCCTACTTTGATTTTTACGTTTAAATTATTTACTTATTATAATATATGAATAAAAAATTAATTGGTAAACAAAACGTAAAAATCAAAGTAGGCCTATGGTTATGAATTCGTATTCGGCATAATTTGCATTCTAAACAACTTTTCTTATAAATTTTTATATCTGCTAGAAATACTATTTACCTACTCATAAAATTTAAAAATGTCGTATCAAGGCATGTTGATTTTAAAAATAAAAATATGCTAAATTTATTTTTAATCAAGCAGGGCTGATGCAAACGGTCAAATTTCAACCAAAATTTTTTGTCATTTTTACGTATAAATTCCTCAATTATAATTATATATATATAAATATATATTATATATATATATATATATATATATATATATATATATATATATATATATATATATATATATATATATATATATATATATATATATATATATATATATATATATATATATATATATATATATATATATATATATATATATATATATATATATATATATATAAAATACCTCTTCTTATGAGAGCGTTGTCTAAAAGGTGCTGTAAAATGCAAACTCTGTATGTTTTTATGCTTGGGCGGCATTAACGGAACGAGGAATAAAGCGGGGATTGTTGTGTGCTTTTAAAGTTTTAAAATAAAGAAAACTAGGGTGTTTTTTTTCGATAAAATCATAATCTTATAGGATAAAAGCGATCCTTTATTTCATGACAACCTGTCATTCTCTCATATGTTTTAATAGCACATATGCAGTTGTGATTTCAAGTAAAAATAAAATAAAAACGTAGCACGTAGAAGCGAGAGGGAAAGGTTATACTGTAATTCTTCTGTCGCTCTCGCTTGCTGCCCAGTAGCAAGGCTTCCTCTATAAGTATATGCTCAAAGGTTAAAATAAGTTGTGATCTTTAATTTAATTTCTTATTTTTATTTTATGTTATTTGCCTGTATAAAGACTAAAATATATTCTGTTTTGCCAATAAATCCACCTTATAAGATTCAATTATGCGGGTCAGTAAATGCAATAGCCCTTCTTCACCACTAAAGATTTTCAACTTGATCCTTATTATTCACTGACGACCAAAGCATTATAAATGTTTAGGTATTAAAACAATACACAGAGAAAAACCTAGCATAAGATATAATATTGTTAAAAAAAATTAATTATAAATAACACAAAAAAGTTTTAAAGAAGGAAAATTAATTAAAACGTCAATACAGAGCGCCAATACTTCCATCTTGCATCTTGCCAACAGTTCCAGCACTAAATCCCTAAAAAATTCGCAGTCGCAGCGCTATGAAATACCACAGCCCTACTTAGTAGGGCTGGGAAATAAAACCGGCGGAAAAATTTTGCGAATTCGTAAATCGCATTTCGCAAGCTTATGAACTACGCTTAACACGCCAGCTGCCTGTATTACGCGTCCCCTCTTTTTCCTCGTCTAAGGTAGAAATGGATTAAGCAAAGACCTTGTTTAATGTTTTTGGGATTAAGTAATTTTATGCGTTGCTGTTTATCCTCTAGACATTTGCCACCATCGATTCCAATAAACAAAATTTTATCATTACCGTTCGCAATACATTCTTCTATTCTTATAAATAAAAAAACACATTAAAAAATTCAAATAAAATAATAAAAATTTTAAAAATACAGTGATATATAGGACTATTTATGAATGAACTAACCTTTCGACCAAGACATTTTTATTACCTGGGACAGGTAAACCACGTCAGGCAAGCCATCTTTTTAGGTCTCGGACAAGATCATCTTGTATTTTTGAAAATTATAATTTTGCCCCACGTACATCATCTTCGGTTAATTCCATTTTAATTCACTTAATACTATTTATGAATCAACTAACCTGTTAACTAAAATATTTTTAATTACCTATCACGGGTAACCCACGACAGCCAAGCCATCGTTTTAAGTCCCGCAAAAGATGATCTTGTATTTTTATAAATTTTTATTTTGCCGCAGGTACCTACATCATCTTCGGTTAATTCCATTTTTTCCATTTTAAATTGGTACCTTTTACGTTATTGTCAATAGAGAATTCAAATAATTTGTACCCCCCCCTCCCACCGGTGCTGCCCTTAGCGGATTTTTTTTAGTCTTTACGGGAAAAAGGGTAATTAACACACATTTTATATGTGGTCTCTTGGGAAAAAATAATAGAATGAGCATTTTTACTCTAATGCGAAATTTGTATTGTTATGGCTCTTGTATAAATATTAAATTGTAATATAGCTAGTCCTATAGTATTTCAATTAATTACTTTTATTAAAAAAGACTTATCTTGCAAAATAAGGTATGATCTAATGCAAAATATTTTTTTTCGCATTTTGTACAGTAGTGCACTACATTACAGACCTCAAAATCATACAGTAAAATGGTCTATACAGCATAGCAACGATTACTTCATAAAAAGACAATTTAACAAAAAAGAAAAACGTTTATTTTAAACAATGCCACTATTTAATATTAAAAGAACCATTGTGTTAGTTAAAAAATGTTTTAACTTTTGATCACGCTGTATCAACCAATTGTTGCTGAACATTTTTTTAATTTACCACAGTTCTTACAGGAACTTCTTGGGTTAGTCCCAATTGGACCTTGTTAAATATTCTTTTGGAATTTTTGATTTTATTACCATTGATTTTTTCCACGTATCCATAGCTAATGCTTATGGATCGCCATCCCCCATGCCGTTTGAGAACCTGAATATCAGCACCACTGTCCGCAAGTGAAGAAGTGGCAGATGTTCTTCTCAAACAATGACCGATGTAACTTGAAGCATCAGGAAGTTTTAAATATTCTGCAATTTTTTGTGTAATTTTTGCAAAAGTATAAATGCTAACTGGCTGTACTGTGAATTTTTCATAAGGATAAAACAGGAAAAATCGACTATGGCTTACTGTTTTGGGTCTAAATAATAAGTACTTGTACGTGGTAGATTTCATACCCATTGCAATCTGAGCCCACGGTAAATACACGTTTTTTTCTTTGTTTTGGTATCGCGTTACGTTACAAACAAGATTGTTCCAGTATCTTCTATATCTTCATTTGTTAAACTGCATAATTCTGTACGCCGATATGCACCATTCAGCCCAAAAATTAATACTACTTTCATTAACAGAAACATGTCGTCTGGATCTTCATTCAGAAACGTTGTGACGTTTTCCGTTTAAGACACCCACGGTACGTTAGTACTTAGGCCTCAGCCTTCGTGGACTGTCCAAAGATAAAAAAAAACAACTTTTGATTTTTTATATTCATATATGAACAATTACTAATTATTTGAGTATTCATGATATATGAATGATCGTGCCAAACCTCTTTTAATGAGCTTTGTTCGTCTTCTACTATTTCTGTAGAAGATAATACACTATAATTAATATTTAAATCTGGATTATTAAATCTAGAGGAACCAGCCAGGATTGGTATTTCCTCCAATGGGATGCAATTTCCCATTCCCCCAGGGCGGATTTCTGCTCGAATCAAGAGCCTCTTATATGAAGATGTGAACTGACGTGCTGTGGGATTGTTATTCCACCCCCCTCTAGACCTGATAGATGAAAAAAACAATTCCAGATGATCTTGTGAAGCCTTATATAATGGTAAATAAATAAGCAGGTCGGTGTCTTTAATAAGTTTATCATAGAGCATCAAAGCACTTTTAAGCGAAATAATTAAGCCTATAAAACCTGTCTTTCTTCTAGAATGTAGTACTAAATTGCCATCGCTAAATCTTAACTGGGAAAGATATAAAATTGAATCATTAATAAAACCTGTAGTTTTTTCAATATTTTGCTTGCAGAGACCTTTCTTGTACCTAAATGGAACAAGGGACCTACTATTTAAAATATCAAAAATATAATTACATGTTTTAATAAATTTAGCTGTGGCCTGACATCCTTTAAACTCTTCTAAGCCTAACTTCTCTTCACAGTAAATTAGAGAGTCTGCAACTGATTCACTAAGTAGTTGTATAGCTAATTTAACTTTCATTTTTGTGTAAAGAAGTGAAGGAGTGCTTTACGTAATTTATTACCCAAATGCAATCCCTCAGAATTTTGCAGCCGTTCCAACTTTTCAATATATTCCCATTTTATTTGGTTTCCCTCCCCATCTATTATTATCTTTTTTTCCCCAAAAGCATTTCTTATTAATTTCAACATATGACAGGCATCATAGAAAATATTATATTTTTTTTCGCCATGTAAAAAATATGGTTGTAAATCCGAAAAATCAGTTCTGCATCCCAAAGTCTGAGCCATAGTCACATTTGATGGAGCCCCATCAAACGTGACAGACACTACCTGTGCACCTGTGTCAGAAATTAATGTTAAACATTGGGAAACAAGAACACTTTTTGTTTTCCGCTTAGCCCATCACAAAAAAATAACCCACTGGCAGTTTCCAACGCCCATTTATGCAAGTGACCATTAGAACAAATGCTTCTTTTGCAATTGCATTATTATCATCTTGCAGCTCAACCCCAAAATCAACATATCCATAAAACTTTTTCCCATCCCATTCTATATGGATGCGAATAGACATTTCATCAATAATTAATGTCAATAATATTACTTTATTTGACAGAGAAACATGTTGCTTCAGAACAGCAAATGCCTCTGTTGTGAACCCAGGGTTCGCATTTATGTTCTTAAACCACTTACCAATGGTACTTTGATGTGGTAAACAAGTGTCGAACATTTTTCTGACATATTCATAACCTTTCGGTGAAAAAAAACTTAATGTTATGGCAAATTTTCGTAAATCTGGAGAATACTTCTTTCTCTTTCGAGATTTACGTTTTAACAACTCCTTTGTAATTTTAGGCATGGTTTCTAACAACAATGCATTTTCAGAAGAAAGTAAATTTCTTGACTTTAACTCGTTGACTATTTTTTTTAAAGAAAGAATTTTCTTTTTATATCTTTTTATCTTTTGCCCTAAAACTTTGATTTTTTTGGATTTTTCTTTACTTTTTACAATCTCTTGGAATAATTGCTTCCTCAGCTTTTTCTTCCTGGGAGTATTTTCAGTAGAATCGCTAACATTGATGTTGATGCAGTTGAAGTTCCAGGTAACGCTAGATCATCAGAAAGCTGACTTGAGCTCTCTGTAGTTCGCCTTTTTATCCCCTAAAAAAACTGTGTTTTAATATAATTTTTAATTAATTGTTGATTCCAGAAATAAATCAAAGCCATTTTAGTAAATGTTTATGCCATTCTGTAATAGATTACAGACCATGTTCTAATATACATATAATTTATTTATTAATTTATGTGATAAATATGTTATGTGCACACTTATTTTCACTGTAAATAGTTTCTAAGGATATTCAAATAAGTACTTTGGGAAATGTTTAATATTCCCATATTGTATAGTAAATACTGTACATTTAATACTAAATAAATGAACATAATTCATATTAGTACCTTCTTCGGCTGCATGTACACTGGCAGTTCCGGAAATATTGTTGGCACAGCATCATCCAACAATCGAGTTCTTTCACCAGCTTTATAGAAAAGGGACCTTTCAAAATGCTTTGAGCAAATTCTGTCCGTAGGAGAAGGTGTCCAGTCAGCAAGCCTCATGTTTTTAATCCATACATTTGCTCTTTCTGGATTCTTCGGAAAACTAGAAGTAATAAAATAATAAATTTTTTATTTGTAATATCATAATAAAACCCATTTTCCACAAATCACACAACAAAAACATATTCAGTAATAAAATAACTTTAAAAAATTTATTTTCTCAAATAGAAATAAAAATGTAGCTACGCCACTGGGTAATTATCCTTCTAAGCGATAGTTTGGGATATTCAAATTGGAATTTTCGAATGAAAAATTCAACTGATATAGCACAAATTACAGAAAAAGGTAGCTTAAACTGTAGTTTTTATTATATTTAAGAGCAAAGTATCCTACTGAAAGATTAACGGCGATACATAAAATATGTATATGACGTGCATTGAATAAATTTACAATATTTACCGATGAAAGGTAATTCCAGGCTCCTTACGATCATTGCGGCTTTTACAGCCAAAGGCACAACAGTACACCATATTTCTATAAATAAATAAAAGTCTTTAGATAGCTTATCACAACAAAAATCACCAAAAAACACTAAGGTGCCAACTCGTTTGTCTGGCTCCTAAAAATGGCGTCGGTTCGAATTGAGGTCACACGTTCGGCAAACGTCGGTAAAGCGGAATTACCTGTCCCCTCTTTTTCCTCGTCTAAGATTTCTACCAAGTTTAACACTGCACTTTTCCTTCTTCAAACTGGACAAAACTTCCGTCCCAAGCCATTTCTCGTACTTTTTGCTATTCTATAATGTATAATTATATTACTACTGGTCCCCTGATAGTTTAGATTTAAATGCTGCTTTATCAGATGATGATAAACAGTTTCCAAATTGTGGAAACTCAAAAGCGCTGCAAAGAGGAAGACACTGTTGTTTGAGTGACTTTGTGTTAAATATGGAAGATTATGCGGATAATTTGTCGTATTACTTAAAATAAGTATAGCTTTGGATAAGAGTAGGTAGTAGCAAAATTATAAATGCCCAGTGTCAGTGTCTAGCATCGCATTAAAAAAACTGCTCTCATATAATTGCTTTACTTAATAAACTTGAAGATTACACTGTACTCTATGGTAACGATGCTCTAATGTATAGATCAAAATTAAAAGAATGGAATAAAGGCAAAAAGTTAGGTAATAATCCCGACAATATTTTAACTGTTAGCTACCCTTCCAAACGCAAACATCTAAAGAATTCCATCATTAGTTTTGTTCGAAAAAAAAAAGAAATATTTAGATGAAAATCGTAATAAAAATCAGTTCACGTCAAGAGTTGTTCAAATAATTGAAAGTAAAAAGAAAACTATTTTTATAATTGCATGTGAATACTTTGTTAAACATCAAATACGGTAGGTATGATTTAAGTCTTGACGAACGGTTAATTTTAAAGCTAAAAATTAGACAGCTAGTAACGAATTTAACACCGGTCGAACCAGGACCAATGGAAATCGATGTTGAACAAAATAGTTCTGCGTGGTTACACGAAAGACAGCTTAAGAATAACAGCGTCAGAGTGTAAAAATGTTTTCACGAGTACTGGTTTGACAAATTCAATTAATACTAAGTTATGGTGTAAAAAAGACATAAGTCATTTACCTGAAATTGTGTATGGCAGCGAGAACGAAGCTAATACTATAATCGATTTTGAAATTAATAATAATTTGATCGTTAAAAAGGGTGGTCTTTTCATAAGCAAACTATTCCCGGGTCTGAGATATGGTCCAGATGGTTTGATATTTAAAAATGAAAAGCTTGTTACATGTATTGAAGTTAAATGTCCACAAGTATTGAAAGACTGTTCACCGTTTGATCTGCATAAAGGAAAAAAATAAAAATTTATGTTATACTGTTAAAGACGATCAAATTTACTTGAAATGAAACCACTGTTATTATTTTCATATTCAACTGACGCTTGCAATATTAGATTTAGAGTACTGTGATTTTATTATCTGGTCTGAGCTTTATACTTTTGCTACTGAAAGAATACCTCGAGATGAAATCTTCATTTATGCATTAACACAAAAACTACTCAAAGTACATGAAATTTTAGCTGGTGAATTTTTTGAAATGCAATTATTTAATCAAAGACTGATAAAGACATTTATTTCTAAATTGCTATGTATTTAAAATCTTTAAAAAACTAAACAATAACTAAAAGCTTTTGTGTTTGTTTATCAAAATATTGTTATAAATTATTCTAATACATTTTAAATAATAAAAATTTTATTTTTGTTGAATGACAAAATATTATAGAACCAGTAAAATAAATAATAAATTATGTTTAACTTCATTATTTAATTAACTTTAATTATTTACACCCCTAATGGTTCTTGAAAATTCACAAGCATGGCAATTACAAAAGTAATTTGAGAGATAATAGGAAGCATATTTTTTGATAGTACTTGTTGCATTATACGAAACTCCGTCATCCGTCCAATAAATCTTTCGACATGAATTCGAGCGGCAGCTACATATTTCCCTAGCTGTTTTTATCTCTTCTTTAGTAAACTAATTAACTTTTTTTTAAAAGGTGGAATTATTAATGAGCACTTATGTTTATTACACAATTCTTCAAAATTAAATTCCCGATCTGCCATTATCAAATCTCCTTGATTTATATGGTTGAAAAGTCCACTTTTGATTGTTATTTCCTTATCACTAATACGGCCCTCAAAACCATCAGATAGGAAGCAGCATCCTCCAGTTGGGATAATTTCAACCAAAAATTTGATTGAATTGTGTGATTTGTAGTTTAAATAAGTATTCACTTGTTGATTAAAATTTTTCGACTTTTGCATATTCCATTCGAAACAGTCAATTATCACAAGAATATTCTTAAACTTTCTAAACACTTTAGAAGGATTGTTTTTTTTTTATTGTGTCAGCAGAAGAAAAAATATCTAATTTTTTAAGCTCGTGATGCATAAATTAAATCCATGTTGTAAAAATTTTAGAAAGATACCCAATGCTCACATTAAATCGATAGCTCATGTCAGCAAGCAATAGCCCTGAATTTAGTCGAACTAACGTTAAAAAAAGCTGATTTTTTTAGTGAAACTTTTATTTGAGGTCGTAACGATTACGTTTTTGGGTCCATACTAAGCCACTTTTTTAATGATTCAGCAGCAGAAGGTCCTAGAAATTTCCATAAACAGTCAAAATCTTCCTGTTTTAAACCAGTATAATATTTAAATTTTTTGATGTCTTTTCGACATAAATCAACGTCAAAGGCTACAGTTTCCAACTTTTTGTCCAGGCATTTAATACATTTTTTTAGTCGTATAACTTTAGGATCCTCTTCCTGTCTGACTTTCAGCATCACAGACGTTTACTACCACACTTGAATCAGATCCTAGATCTATTTGCATTAGTGGTTTAAAGATGAGGTTATTATTTGAAGCTCCAAAAATATTATCATTTTTTAATTTAGATTTTAAATTAATTTTTATAGGGGATTCTTTGTTATTGTCAGCATTATTATTACTAATTATTTCAGTCAGCGATTCATCATCAGTAGCAGAGGAAATGAGCTTTTGACGTTTATGTTTTATAGAGCTAGGGTCGTCTTCAATATATAGTAGCTGTCTTTTAAGGTCCTTAGAAATCTAAAACAAAATGGCTAATAAATTAAGCTGTAATATTAAATATTTCATTCATAATTATAAAAAAATTGTAGTTTTTTATTTACCATCAATGTTAATAAACATACTGATTTTAAAACAACCTCATTAAATACACAATAACTAGTCTTTGATACTGTTGCTGATAATGAATTAGGATTTTCTATTGTTGGACCATAAGAATTAATAAAATGTTTTGTACAAACATAAGTATGTCTTTTTATTTTTTCGACGGTTAAATCTGTTCTTCGTGATAAATGAATGCACTTCAAACACTTCTTTCTGTCAACTTGTGGTTTTACAAAAGGTACGAATTTCACTCAATCCTGGTTGTACCGACTATTCGACGTACAATTCGCGAACGCACAATGTTTTGTGGGCATAATAATTTTTTTATTTTTTTTATGCACAATATTTATTATTTTATTAACAATGAAATGTACATTTCATGTTTTTATCAAAATAGAATTAAAAACATATGTATCTGGATCTTATTTAAGTTTTCCGTAGTAGAATCGAACTCGGGACCTTCGTGCTGCTGGTCAAACATCAATTTTAATTTTAATTTTAAAAGCATTTATTTTTTTCCATTAATAATACATCGTACATCTACAATACATTTGTATGCAGAATTCTTGGCGCAGACAGGACTGCCAGCCGCTACCAGACACAGACCTGGCCAAGGCAGAGGCGCGCAGGTGGTGGCGCATAGAGCAGATTGTACAGTTGCTATTGGGGGGAGGATAGCACTGTCCCGGCTGACCTTTACAATGCGTTAACAGTAGAGATGGGTAACTCAATCATTCACTGGCGATCGAATCAATCATTGATCGATTTCTCAAATGATCTAATCTTTTCAATCGTTCATTCAATCAATCATTTTTATAAGCATACCAAACTAAACGTCCCAGCGATGGTCGATCGGTCGATATTTCAATATGTGGACACATGGCACACCGGACTGGTTACTGATTGGCATGAACGAATGATTGCAAGTGGAGCGGGCGAAGCCAGCCAGTCGCCAGCAGACAACACAATTTTATTCGTTACGTTACTTTCAGTCAGGTAGTGATTCGATCACTCAATATTCATAAACGATTCGGTCACTGTGATCGAATCATTCACGATTGACGCTTCTCTAGTTAACAGTTAGCTTTCTATTGTGAAAAGATTTGGTGCATGTAAGTATGTGAGCTTTTTATTTTACAATTTATTTTTAGGGGAAAAATTTGCATCGAAAAATCTCCTTGATCCTGTCAGGTACAGCGTAGATAATGAAAATATATTTATTTGTAGTTGTTAAAATAGTTTTATGCATTTATTTTTCTTTCATTCTTCTCACCCATGCTGCCATGCTTTCGTGCTTTTTAATAGTTTGCAGTCATACCTTAGTTAAAATGGTGGGGACTTATGGAGGAAATGGAATTTGGTAGATGGGGAGTCTGTGATAGTTTATGGATGGAATTGTCATTTCGTCTGGTTCTTGTTAGGTTTTGTGTAATGGGACGAGCGTGTGGTTTTGTTAAAAATAATATTTCGGATATAGTCAGGATGTGTTCGAGGATGGTTGGGGTGTTTGTCGCTTCATGCATGTCATTGATCCTGGCATATCTGCGAGCACCGGTGACTGCAAGAATGCCTTACGCAACGCGTGATTTATATCAAAGATAATACTACCACGGATAAGATGAACCATTCAATGCTATATTTTTGATACCCCTAATGGACTTTGGCTAACGCGAGCCGATGTCCATCGAGAGATTTTCGCGCTATCCTTGAACGAAAGTTAAACAGTGTTGCCGGCAGGCCTTTACTATTGGCGTGATGAAACGCGACTAGAAAAAACACAATCCGTTTAGCCGCCCGCTTTCGCTACTTCGTGTTCCGAATAAGGTACAAGCGACAGACATTGGCAATGTCGCACGGTTTGTTTCTCTGGGGCAGGGGTTACCGACTTAATTTTATTCGCATTTACGGAAGCATTGATATCTTCGAACTGATTCAAAACGCCCCATTTAAATGAACCATCTATTCGTAGTAGTATTATCTTTGTTTATATGTGCTACGAAGCGTAATCTGGAATCCATAACCACTCCAAGGTACTTGATCTGTCGAGCAGGCAACACCGGGGTGTTGTCTATTTGTATTGGTATGGGTAGCCTATTGTTGGTAAATTTACGCTTTGCGATAAGGCACTCGCACTTGTTTTTGTTAATTTCTATCTTCCACTTTTGGTAGTAGGGGATTAGGGAGCGGCGATGGTATTGGATGTGTGTCCTGGCGACTATTGCCGAAAACGAGCTGGCGTATACTAGCGTCGTCAGCAAATAGGTCCAGGTGGTTGGAGGATATTTGGGGATGTCGGAGAGGTATAGGTTAAAAATCTTGGGACTTAGGATTGAGCCCTAAGGGACTCCTGATTGGATTGGTTAGGAGTAGTGATGGAATCGCCAACTCTCACTGAGAATGTGCAGTTAGATATTTGGGAATGCAGTAGTGTTGCTATATAAGTGGGGAGATTAGGGATGTAAAGAAGCTTCCATATGAGGCCGTTATGCCAGACCGAGTCGAAAGCCCTCTGGATATCCAGCGATAAGGGGACTATGTTTTGTCCTTGATTAAATTTGTTTGAAATGTGTTGAACGACGCTGGATACCAAGAGGACTGTGTTGAGCCCAGTCCTAAATCCGAACTGTTCATCCGGCAGTCCGGCCTCAAACTGGAAGCCTTCCAATACGTATAGTAAGGCTTTTTCCACCACTTTACTGGGGACACTAAGCAGGGCCATGGGCCTATATGATCCGGGTTTTCGGGGATCTTTGCCCGGTTTTAGTATTGGGACTACTATTACGTGCTTCCATTGTTGTGGGAAGTGTTGTACAACAGTACTGCATTGGTTATATAAAGCAATTGTATGAATGCTTTTCTTGGGAGGCGCTTCATGAGGATGTTGGCGATTCCATCCTCTCCCGGTGCCTCGTTATTTGGGAGTTGTTTAATGATTCAGGATAGGAATTTGGGTTTAAAGTGAATTTTGGCAAGAATGGAGGGGGATGGGATATTTACGGAAGATTAGGTCCTGCGCTTGTCTGGTTATTGCGTTTTGTTCGTTGGTTGCGTTGGGAGTACCGCTACACACGTTGGTTAAAAAGTCAGCGAGTGTATTGGCCTTGTTCAAGTCTGTTTGTACATTGTTAGGTGATAAAGATGGTATTTTGCTTGTGTTTGTTTTTTAGTCTCCTGGTCAATTCCCAAAGGGAGTTGTCTTGTGCGGACAGTCCCCTTGTTTAAGCGTGGTACATACAGAGCCAATGTGGCTTCGTACGAGATATCGGAAAGACATCATATACATTTGCAGGTTATTAATAAATCAACTAACCTTTCAACTAAAACATTTTTATTACCTGACCCGGGTAACCCACGACAGCCAAGCCTGCCTCTAGCGGATCTTTTTTAAGTCTTCAGAGGAAAAAGGCCAATTGAAAAAATGTGCCAAAGTTTAATAAAAGTAACTTGCTTTATCACATTATACCCAAGTATTATCTATCACACTTAGTTCCAGATAGCCTAATAGTTCCTACAATAATAAAGATACTCCGAAAATACTTGTCAATGTCTTTATTTATTTAAGTAATTATTAATTGAAAAGTAAATCTTATTATACAGCTTCTTCATAAAACAGTTTTAAGAGTTTGTATAGAAATCCAAATTACTAAGATTAGTGATGCCGTCGAGGCAAGACATTCTCATCGAGTCTTCCCGTCTGGTCGAGACGAGAAAATTTCTCTCGTTTAAAGATTTGAGACAAAACGAGAGGACGCCGTTCTCTCGATGGTTCAAAGATCTGTCGTCTGTATGTATTTTATACATATATATATATATATATATATATATATATATATATATATATATATATATATATATATATATATATATATATATATATATATATATATATATATATATATATATATATATATATACAATACGTAAACTGTCAAATACCTAAAACAATAAATAGATAAAATAAAAAAAAATATTACTAGGTAGGCTTTAAAAGTGAGTTTTAAGTTGATACTCATTTTGTCTCTTAGCAATGTTTTAAAATTAATATTCCCGTTCAAAGCTTCCCAGCGTGGTTTTTCTAAGCTTTTTTACTTTTTCCATTAAAATTGGATCCGTGGTTAAACTTTTCTCAAGAGCATCAAATAGTAAGTTCTCCTGAAAAAATGCTGGAAAAGGCATATCTTCTAAAGCAAACACATGTACGTTGCCATCTATGTCTCCAACAACTAAGCATCTACCACTATCAATAAATTGAATGATTGTGTTTCTTGAGCCTGTTGGTGATAGTGTTTCAGACTGAGGCTTCCATACTTTTCTTTGAAAATCCCATAATAAAATAGTTTTTCCATAGATAGTAGCTAATATTGTGGAATGTGTGGGACTCCAATCCATTGCTTGAACTGACATCATTGTAACAAAAAGTTCATGCAGTGGTTCAGATATTCCTAAAAAAAGAGATTATTGACCAATTATCAAATGTTAAAGATTAATCAAGTGACAAACCAACACCTTTAATATATAAAGAGCAAAACTTTTTTTTCAATCTTGGGATAGTTTAGAAAGGCAAGGCCTAAGTACTAATGCCCAGTGTCGAAATAAAATACGGTTTATTATTATGGGGCCAAAGAA
The DNA here is from genome assembly GCA_019359885.1 of Listronotus oregonensis. NCBI lineage: Eukaryota > Metazoa > Arthropoda > Insecta > Coleoptera > Curculionidae > Listronotus > Listronotus oregonensis. The sequence goes on from JAHBCN010002712.1 coordinate 35,129, forward strand.
TTAAATATTCGGAGGCAGCAGGTTGCAAAGTTTAGACACTCTTGGAAAAAAAAAGCAGACAAAGTATAAAGTTGAGGCTTGTCCAAATAAACTGTAAACAGGGATGTATAAATTGCGTATTACTTTATTAAGAGCTGCAAGGGGAAAAATTATACCGGCTAATTTTTTGGAAGAAAAGCCGTCAAAATACCTAATAAAAAGAAACAGCTCGTCGAAGGAAAAGAAAAAGAAGGTTTATGGTAAAAGTCGGGTCATAATTAAGGCAAACGGCTGTGAAAAAGCCATTTCACAGATATGGCAACAGTAGTAAAAGTAAGTCTGATTTAAGACAAATAAGGTCGCTGGTTGCTACTAAGCATATTTAACAACAATAATTAAAATGCCTTGGTCTCAAAACAATGGCTCCAGACTGGGATCAGCAATGTTCCAAACATCCCGTATAAAAGCAGTTGCCGTGTTTTACTTTTTATTAACCAAATCATATCAATCTATATTGTAGAAGTTCCACATTAACTATTAAATATGTATTATAAAATTCTTCAATTAATTTAGGTAAAATTAATTTATACGAGATACGTGAAATTGATGGCAAAGTTATGCCTAATTGTATGATCTTTTTTACAACATCTGGTTCTTGATATGACTTTTACTGTTGCTTTTTCAGCTCTTTAACGTCGCACCAAGTTAAAGAGGTGAAATTATAATTTTATCGAAATAAAAAAAGTGCAAATTTAAAAAAAAACTGTTAATCGTGATTTTAAACTGTCAAAAAAAGAATTACCCGTTTAATATATTAAACTATTTCCATAACACCTGTAAAATAAAAATTATATTCAAACCTTCAGCCCATATCCTTAAATGCCAATCGTCCCCGCAAGTTGCATATATTTGTTTACTAAATGGGGAATATTGCAGATCATTGATTGGTCCTCCATGAGCCAAAAAAAGGTCAAGGTGCTGATTAAGATAATTAGTAGAACATTTATGCACAACCCCCTCGTTAGTACCAACTAAATAGATATTGGGATCGTTTGGATACCATCTTATAAATCTAGCTCCAGCATACCGAGAAACTGGAATAGTTAGGTTTGAACATTTTCTCATGGAATTGTATCCTTTAAGTTTTCCGTCAGCTTTGGCCACCCTCATCATTTGTTGAGCCTAAAAAATATTCATTTTGACGAGTTGACTGGCGTACTACACTATTTCACAGAGCACACAACTAATATTAAATTCCTTAATATCATTATATTCCTACCACCACTTTTAAGTATTTAATGTTATTTTAACCTTCTTCCAAACTCTAAATTTTCATTTTTATTACCAGAGAGTTAGTTTTACCTGCAGTTCTTTGGTATTATCTATAGTATAAAATATAACTCGACCATCATCGGACGAGGAACAAATTTGTTCTCTATCTTTAGAATTATCAATGTTGGTTCTCCAAACAACACACCAAACAGCTTCGAATGAGGGAATATTTTCAGCCACTATTTGAATATCTCTACTAGTGATGTTAATAACAATAACATGACCACTGTATGTTCCTACGGCAAGTAGGTTGGGATCCTAAAAAAATTAGATCTGTGTTAAAATCTTAGAATAAAATATGTCTAAAATAACGGCAGCCGGATTTCTATTTCATTTTACCGGTGACAACAAATTACTAACAAACATTTTAGTTCTTTGAACATAAACATCGCATTTAAATTTTAGGATTCTATATAGTCTCATTAGATGCCTATTTTGGATATATGTACTGCCTATCACTTCCCGTTTAATCAAAAATGATATTAATTTTAAAATTTTAAATGAAATATTTTTATTGGTTTCTGAATGCACGAGTGCACATTATGCAGTTTTATGGAAAAAAACGGTCCATATTCAAAAAATTATTATTTTTAGATAAGGTATTCAGAAAAAAATGTTCTGAAAAATATGCCTTAAAATTTGTGTTATTATAAAAGGTAAGATTCGAAGCATTTCCAGTAAAACAGAAAGTAGTATAGCATAAACCTTAGCAGAAAGAGTATTCAAAAAAAGTTAAATTCTCTATATTAAATCTTTATAACATCAATGATGGAAAATACATAAATCGTTGACAATAGGTAAAATTTTACTTGCAGCCGCAGATGCCCGTTTCTTTTTGTGATTTCTTTAGTCAATCGTTTGGTAAAAAGATTATGCAAAAAGTAATATTTGCTCCATTTGTTGTTAAGATTTAAACAAATATTTTTTAATATTGGCTATAATGCATAAATGCTTTTGATTTATATATATATAAAAAAATTGAAATCTGGTTTATCTTAGCCTGATTTTATATTAATGATTAAATTTTTTCTGTATTAATATCGCATAGGCATGGTTAGTAGGTACTTTTCTGAGCAGAAATCCTAAAAAATATTGTTGCGGACCTTTAAAAATGTTGGTTTAATTTAGAGAATGGTGAGACATGTTTAATTTCATTAAATTATCTGTTTTAATAAATTACGTTGGTTTTCCCCCATCTCGACTACTATTGTACAGGGTCTTAAAAACGCTGTAATCTGTTTATATGAGAAATACATTTAACAAAAAATGCATCGCATTGATTTAAAAAGTCAGTAACCATGGTTACTTACTAAGTACCTATCTTCCCCAATCAAAAATAAACAGATTATAGAGTAATTTATTTTGCACTTTTCTAGCATCCTGTAATCAAAGAATTCTTTCAGCTAATTTAGACTTTTCTTTTCTTTTCCAAGTTACTATGAAATTTTACAAAACCCTTCGCAAGTTTAGTTGAAATTCGAACGGCCTAATGTTCATTTGAGTGATATTTAAACTGTTATCATAGTGTCGGTTATTGTTAAGATTTCATTCTTAACCTAATTGTTGACAAAAAAGATGTAAAGGGCCCCACAGACTATCGTTCTTTTTATCCTTCTTAATCGCCGATTAATACTGCTCAGTCGTACGAATAAAATTTTTATTTCCCTTCACTTAATTTAATTTAAAACCGTTTTATTCGCCGAAAGCCTTTAATTTAATTTTAAACCGTCTTAATCGTCGAAAGCTGCAGTCGTTTACCAAAAAATATAAATGAAGCCTGTTTATTTGTTTCAAGAATGACGATTAAAAACGTTCTGCATCACACACTTCGTTTTAAAAAAGACGGACGAATCGACGATTAAGATTTCAAGCGCTGCCAGAAATTTTCACCGACGGTGTTATGTTCGGTTTTCGCCCACAAACTGGCAATAGTCCGAGAGCCGGCAATCTTAAAAGTCCCGTGATCGCGGATTTGCAAAATTTTTATATAAATTAATAGCTTTTAGTTATAGGAACACAATGCATTCGGTAAGCCTCGATTTAGTTGGCCAAAAATATTAAAAAAAAAAATAATTATTAAAAAAAGCAAAATGTTTTCCCGTCATCGCGGATTTCGATCAAAAATTCTGTATTCTATTGGAAATTTTGTAATTTAACGTAAAAAAAAATAACTTACCAATTTTATCCAGCCGAAAGGGCCCGGCTTACCTATTTAAAGGGTGTGATTGAGTGGTAAAATTTCCCCATCATTCCGGAAAACTTTTTTTTTTAATTTGTTTCTTTTTATGTGAACTTTAAAAATATTTTGGTACGCGTGTCTAAAAACGGCCGGAAATATCGGGCTCACCAGTTTTATTCTATACGCGTCGATTCACATCAATAATAATGAGTCTTAAATTAAATCATTTTACATGCAACAAGTTGTAAAAGTATAAAGAATAAATTAATTTTTTAAAATATTTTCGGCCAACTAAATCGAGGCTTACCGAATGCATTGTGTTCCTATAACTAAAAGCTATTAATTTATATAAAAATTTTGCAAATCCGCGATCACGGGACTTTTAAGATTGCCGGCTTCCGGACTATAATGCTGCTTATAAAGAACGAGGTCTGTGGAGGCCTTAAAACGACGATTTATGTTTTTACAAGGTGTTATAAACAATATATTATACATATTTTAATTGCTACTTTTTAATGACTTTTTCTTTTCTTTTTAAAGATTACCGAATTTGCATTTTTAAATTAATGTCACTATAGATAAATGATGTTTCATTTGCCAGGGTGTGTTTAAAAAACCGGCCGTCAAAAAGTAATCATCTGTAAACTTATATTTGCATTTAAGTTTTAACATGAAAACTTTTCAAATTAAATTAAAAGAAAAAAATTAATCAAAGTCCAGTACCTTGGTTGAAAAGCTCAATGTTGTAATAGGATCGTCAAAATAATATGTTCTTTCGGGTTGCACAGGATTTTTAATATTCCATATCATAACCATACCTGTACTATTTTCGGCAAAATAAAATTTTCCATAACCCACTGCAACAAGATCTTTGTTGCTAGGATTCCATTGCAATGCTGAAACACAACGACCTAAAAAAACAACTTACAGGAAACAAATATCTGAAAAAAAAACTTGATTTTTAATTTTTTTACCAATTTTTTTAATTATTAATGCATTTAAGAAATTATGCAGAAAACTTAAAAAGTGCAGAACGATCTTTACCGAATTGTGTTATCTATCCTACAAGCATCAAAACACAAAAGATTTTTTCTCTCTAAATTCAGTAATAAACAAGCATGGTAAAATTACACTTTTAACGTGTTGAAACATGTTTTACATGTTGCAATCGTTAACCCAAACTTTATATTTAATAGGTAGCGTTAAAATGGATGTTTAGCCAGAAACGCTCTGCTATGATATTGTTACGGTGTTTTGACAAATATGAATAGTTAAATGGTGCATCCCTAAATGAGAAAGGGTTCTAGTATTTTATAAGACGTAATATAAAGATTATTCTAGAATTGTATAGAACCGGTAGGTAAGAATATAAAAGCAGTGGCCAACCGTAGTTATTTAGTTGTTATGGTATTTAAGGAATAGAATTAGGATAGAAGAATGCAAATGTCGTTGTAAAGCTGTAAATAAAGTGTAGTAAAGGGTTACAGGCTGTTTCAATAATCAGATTCACGTACAGTAAAGCATACAAAATCGTAACAATATTTATTTTGCACTAAACACGCAAATACTGAGCATTTATTTAACTTTCCTTTAACCAAAGTCTGTTATAATAAAAAAAAACCTTTTTGAACAAATTTTAGTTTTTTTTTTAAATAAAAGTGTTTTTCTGCATAAAAACTACCTATTTTGTTGATTTTTTTATTTCGTGATCTGTACCTTGAATTTGCGTGTTGGTTTGGGTGAATTGTTTTGTGGAAATTTCCTTTGTATGAATTATTTTTTGGTTCATTCTTTTTAAGATATACCGAGACTTTAATTATATAGACTTTTAATATTTTATGGCGGAATTAAATAAAATGCCCTAAGTTGCTTTAAGTTCTGTTCAGGTTGATAGAGTCAGAGAATGGAAGTGACAAGTAGAATAATAAATAAGTATAGTTTTTAAAAATAACTTAATTATACTGCAATTATCATAACATTTATTTATTTACTTAATCAATGTTAAGTAACTTATATTATTATATGGATTATCTAATTTAAAAACATGTATTTAAACTTAATTACAAAATTAAACATGCCTAAAAGTCACTTAAATACAAAAAACAATCAATACAATTCCTGCTTTGAAAAATATTTTTAGCCAATAATATAATATTGGCACTATTTAAAAAAAAATGTAATGGTGCATCCCTAAATAAGAAAGGGTTTTAGTATTTTATAAGACGTAATATAAAGATTATTCTAAAATTGCATAGAACTGGTAGGTTAGATATATAAAAGCCATGACCAACCGCAATTAGTTATGGTATTAAACGGATAGAATTAAGAGTGCATTTACGCTACACCTTAGGGGTCGGGCGAAAGGACGCGGAGACGGTGGGCGGAGACTAACAAACTCCCACTACTACAATTTTTGTATAGCCGCATTTAAAATATTATATTTTCATTAGGTTCTTCCAAATTCGGTGTATCGATGCGATGTTGTTTCCGATTGCAATCCTACAGGAGTTAACGTTTTTCGGTAACTATTTTTCACTTAAATGACATAAATTATACACCATTTTAAAGGTAAGGAAATAATCTATGCCTCTGCTATAACGGATTTTTGAAATATGAGTCAAGTTTAGAGAAAATAGTATCTAAACATAACCGATTTTAGGGTGACTTTCACTCAAGGAAATATTAAAAACTAGTGATGAGCGAGACCGGTCTTGGTCTTGCGGTCTTGGTCTTGGTCTTGCAGCAAGACCAAGACCGAGACCAAGACCAAGACTGCCTTCTCGCTTGCAAGACCAAGACCAAGACCGGGGTATGCAAGACCAAGACCAAGACCAAGACCAAGGGGTGCAAGACTACGCAAGACCAAGACCGACCTGCAAGACTCTTGCACTTTTGTCACTTTTTTTTAAATTATAATATTCAATTTTTATATTCAATATACAGAGGTATTTCATACAGACATGACAAAAAATGTGTCGAAAACTGCCTAAAAAGGCGATTATTTTATGAGTAACAGGTTTTTTTAATAAAATAATAATTAAATCGATCACTTCGTTTTTAATAAAATTATCTAAAAACGATAACTAGTAGATTCAGTAACATGTTTCAAAAATAATAAGATTGTGACTCAATGGTCCGACAAAGCTCGATATCTCCAAAACCGTTTACGACAGAGAAAAACTAAGAGTACAAAAGTGATAGAAGCTAAAAATTACTTACCTATTCCTAATGTTTTTTTTTAATTAGGTATCTAGTGATGCCACTTACTGGATCAAAAATTTCCAAAATCCAGGAAAACATTATTTTTGTGCCACACTGTAAGAAGTGGCATCATTAGATTGCTCCTTTAAACTAAGATATAAATGTAAAAGTGATGGTTTAATAAAAATATATATTTGTCATTTTATATAGGAATACTTTTTATATAAATGGATTTTAAATTTCACTTCCGGTTTAGACGGAAAAGTCAAAACAATGCCAAAAGTATAATGATGAATGACGTCATCATTATACTTTTGGCATTGTTGTCAAAACCAAAAATGATATATAAAAAACCATCTACGTCGACATTGTACCTATATGACCAGAGCTGTCAAAACTTGAAGTACTTCAAGTAAAATTTTACTTGAAGTACTTTTTTGTACTTCAAGTATTTTACTTCAAGTACTTTTTATTACGAGGTACTTGTACTTGTACTTGATTAGTTTTTATGAAGATACTTGGATTTTTACTTGATTTGACCAAGTAAATTACTTGAAGTATTTATTTAAGTACTTGAAGTATTACGATGTACTTGAAGTAAAAAAAGTACTTTAAGTAAAAAAAAGTACTTTAAGTAAAGAAAGTACTTCAAGTAAATAAAAAGTACTTGAAGTAAAAACAATACTTCAAGTAAAAAATCAACCAAGTACTCGAATTTACACGCCTTAGATAATCGTACAAACAAGTTAAAACAAGAAATACGCGCAACCGCTGCTGTTTCTATTGTATTGCATTACAGCGCTCATTTGAATTGGATACAACAGCAAGACAAGTGTAACTATTACTGAGAATTAGACTTTTTGTTCTTTAAATCGGTCTTGTGTCAACGTGAAAATTATAAGTGCTCTGGTCTGGTGAAAATAAAAAAGAAAGATACCTAATAGTAGAAGGTATTCCAAGAATAGGTTTTGGGTGCCAACCTGCTGTAGGCACCATCTGAAAACACTCGCTTTTGACAGATGTATCGGATGCCAACGGGTGCCAACGCCAACCCGTTGGCAACCACAGGAAAAAACCCATTTTGGGAAAAACCAATACTTCCTATAATAGTTTAAGGCCCAAGCGCTTACCCGAGTACGGCATTGTAGGCCTGTTGCCATAAATTTACATACGAAATTTTACATTATTTCGGACATCGGATGCATAAGATCCCGACTTAAAACGGGACACTTAGCAACCCTACTTGTTTTCCTAACTATAGTTTTTACCGACTGGCCTACTTTCTAATGACGTAGGGTTCAGTCCTTAAAGCTTTTAGGAGTTGTTGGAAAACCCCGTTTTGAGGAATAAACCCTTTAACTTCCTTACAAAAAATACTACTCAAGTATAATTTGTTTTACTTGAAGTACTTTTAATTACTTCAAGTACTTTTATGTACTTCAAGTACTTTGGTTTACTTCAAGTACTTTGTTTTACTTCAAGTACTTTGTTTTACTTCAAGTACTTTGTTTTACTTCAAGTACTTTGTTTTACTTCAAGTACTTTGCTTTACTTCAAGTAAAATACTTGGGTGGTACTTCAAGTACTTTTTCAATTTACTTGAAAATGCAAGTACATTTTAATAAAGACTTGGTACTTGTACTTGATGTACTATTTAAAAGTACTTTGACAGCTCTGTATATGACGCAGTTCAAGAATTTCCAGCATAATATACAGAGAAGCGATTTTTTTAAATGATTTTTTTTTTCTATAATTTTTCTATTTTAGGTTAAAAGCTAAAAATAAGGAAGTTTTTTTGAGTGGTAGTGAATTTTTTGGAAAATTCTGAAATAGAAAATAATTTTACATTTTACGCCCTTTTTTCTATAATTTTTGTATATTCAGTTTTTTACCATTATGAAGGGTTTCGGATATATCGATCTTTGTCGCATCGAGCCACCTTGTATATGCAGAATTTGTATAAAGTATTTGTACAAACTTTGTACGGCAAATGTTTGACTAATTTGAACATAGAAGGTTTATTTGAACTGAAAAGCTTCCTAAATACCTTTTTTTTTAATTAGAAACCAATGTTTACATATCAGAATCATTTTCATGGAAATTTCACATCTGGTTGAAATTAAAAGTTTTTTTCTGCCCTCAGAGTACTCAGTATTGTAATTTTATATGCTTCTTCAAAGAAAATTTAAATATTTTCTATCACTAAAATGAAGCGCTATAAATAAATAAACCCCTACATTTAAAATATCCTTTTTAATCAAATAATTTAAATGTACATGTAAGGTTAAAATTGGTATATTTTAAAATTTTAAAGCAAAAATATAGTCTCCATCTTTATTTATTTGTAAGTATTAAAAAATATATATTTTATTTAAGATTGCTTAGTTTAAATTATTACTACCAAAAAAAGCAAGACCAGCAAGACTCTTGCAGCAAGACCAAGACCAAGACCAAGACCAAACTTGCAAGACCAAGACCAAGACTAGCCCGGTCGTGGTCTTGGTCTTGGTTTGCTCATCACTATTAAAAACTAAATCCAAATTTAAAAAACTATTACAGCAGAAGCCTAGATTTAAGTGTTGGCTTTCATATAGTTTTTGAAAGTTATCGATAACTTATACCATCTTTGAGAAAAAAAAAATAATGTCCCGAACCCCAAATTGGATCCAATTTTCGCGGCGCGAATTGACTCTTAAGATAGTACAGTACAAATATCGTTGTAAACTGGTAAGTAAAGTGTAGTAAAGGGTTCCAGGCTGTTTCAATTATCAGATTCACGTACAGTAAAGTATACAAAATCGTAACAATATTTATTTTGCACTAAATACGTAAATACTGAGTATTCTGCATTTCTTTACCTTTCCTTTTAACCAAAGTCTGTTATAATTATGTTAGTGCTGCACACACTAATAGTTTTTTTAACTCGCCTTTGCAAAATATGTGCAGGACTTATAATAATGTTCAGTTAAATTGTGATATTTTTTCCGTTAGACTTAGTGCATTAAAGAGACATCTTAGGGAGGTTATGTTGTAAAAGTGTCTGTGATAATTGTAGAACTATAATTATATGTATAGCAAGACTGAATGATAAATAGAGGGGCATCACCATCACTCGCATGCTATTCTTTTGTTTTTGTTTTTGTTATTTTGAGTGGAAATTTTTCAGTATTTATTTTAATGGGTGTTTGTTAATGTATGCCAGTGAGGCTGGTGTTCTCCCTCAATTATAATAATTATAGTACTATTATTATAAATGAATCTCAACCTACTTTATAATAGGGTATATGGTTACCTGTTAAGTTTGTAAATAAATAAATAATAAAAAAGCCTTCTGGAGCAAATTTTAGTTTTTATTTTTAAATAAAAGTTTTTTTGTGCATAAAAACTTATTTAAAAATGTCAATTATAATATAGATGATTGGTTTTCTTTTTTTACCTTTAAGTTTGTAAATAAATAAATAATAAAAAAAGCCTTCTGGAGCAAATTTTAGTTTTTGTTTTTAAATAAAAGTTTTTTTGTGCATAAAAACTTATTTAAAAATGTCAATTATAATATAGATGATTGGTTTTCTTTTTTTAAACTACCTATTTTGTTGATTATTTATTCGGTGATCTGTACCTTGAATTTGCGTGTTGGGTTGGGTGAATTGTTTTTTGGTTCATTGTTTTTATGATATAGGTACCCAGACTTTAATTATACAGTAAAGCGCAGAGTACTGCGAACATAGGACGATCGTGGACGATTTTGGATGTACCTAAAAACGCCGCACGCATTGCTTATCGATCAATAATTTTCCAGCAAACAATAACTTATAAGACGCGCGTCGGCCGGCCAAGCGATCAATTCAATACGTTTATTTCTGAAATAATTCTTTACTATCGAACGCTCGACAGCTATAGTTGTACGGTGTCGATTATTTGCAACCCGAATTTTTTTTTTAATAAAATAATAATTAATAATAATGGATGTTCTCGAACTGGAAAAGAAAATTATAATTATTGAATGGTATCACCGTGGAAATCCTGATAGGGGAATAAGGGAATTATTTATTCATTTATTTCCAACCAGACTTACCCCACGATTTCCACTATTCACCGAGTCATTAAAAACTTTCTGACATTTGGTTGTTTAACTCCAAGAAAACATAAATATGATAGTGCACCATAAAAAAACAACAAAGTGAAATGAAGGAAATTATGGTAGTGGCAAGTGTTATTGAAAATCCTACAATTTTATTAATACAATTGCACAACAAATTAATTTGAGCAAAAGATCAGTGGGAAGAGTGCTGAAAAAAAAATGGATACCGATCCTACAAAGTAAGAAAAACCCATAAAATTTTCCCTGATGATCATTTTAGACGAATGCAATTTTGTGAAACTGTAATGGAAATGGAAAATAACAATAAAAATTGCATAAGAAACATTGTTCCTCATGGTCTCACCCAACGATTTCTGTCTCTGGGGTCACGTAAAATCACAAATTTATGGTTTCCAGGAGAATAGGGCTAATAATCTACAAGAATTGCAATTACAAATTAAGAATTCTTTTAGGATTATTGCCCTTAACATTCTATCAAATGTCAGAAGGCGTTTTTATGACAATCTTGGTTATTGTTTGGCTCAGGAAGGTGGTTTATTTGAGCATCTTCGATAACTTGAGAGTTTTTCTTTTTTATTCTATGAATGCACATTAATTTATTTTTATAAAAATATCGTCTACGTTCCATTATTTATTCGAGAAAATTCTTTTATTTTATTAGGAAAAACTGTTCGATTCTTAAAACCGTAGCAAACGTTGCGGTCTCGTAAGCAAATAATTTTAAATTTATGGCTGATAAGAAATCCGATCGAAGACTGTTGATGCTAGCTAGCTCTTGCTACTTGCCTATAAACACTGCATATTCTTACTGAATATAAAAACGTAGTACTTAACTAAAGTGGGCAGATAACTCTTCCGAATTTATCACCGCACTCCCCACCAGTCCCAACCAAAAATGAGCCACGTGAGGAAACGAGACAGAAATTAAAATGCAAGCCACAAAATTATTATTAGTATTTTAGAATTGGGTACATCCAAAATTGTCCAGAAGCCTCCTATGTTCGCAGTACGGTGCGCTTTACTGTATAGACTTTTAATATTTTATAGCGGAATTAAATAAAATGCCCTAAGTTACTTTAAGTCTCTTCAGGTTGATAGAGTCAGAGAATGGAAGTGACAAATAAAATAATAAATAAGAATAGTTTTTAAAAATAACTTAATTGTACTGCAATTATTATAACATTTATTTATTTACTTAATCAATATTAAGTAACTTACATTATTACATGGCTTATCTAATTTAAAAACCTGTATTTAAACTTAATTATAAAATTAAACATGCATAAAAGTCATTTAAATACAAAAAAATTAATATAATTCCTGCTTTTAAAAATATTTTTGGCAAATTTTACTAAAATATTATCAAGTGTATTGGGTTCTATCTCTTTGATTAGTATATTCCTCATTGAAAATTTTGAATATTATATCTATTTTTATTATTTATTTTATTAACAATGATGTCTATATATTTATTTTTTTTATAAGTTATCAACTTTTAAATCATCTGGAAAGGTTTTATAACAAACATATTTCATTTTTTATTTTAAAATTTCGGTTGATTCTAATAAACCAAAATAATTTAAACAAAAGCAGGTTTCTTACTTAATACACAAAATAAGTATGATCCACTCTCCACGAGCACAAAACCAAAAAACCCATCTAACCCCCCCAAAATCAGCCTTAAAGGTTGCTGGGGATTTAGAGACTTTTGTGGGTGATTTTGGAGGGGTTAGAGGCGTTTTCGGGTTTTCTACCTGTGAAGACTTTTGATCAGCGTGTTGAAAACTATTACTTTGCAAAGTTTAAAAAATATTGGCCGAAAACCATTTTCCATAGGAAAATTGCGGGGTCTTTGAAAGTGCGTTTATCTCAAAAACAATTGCTCCTAGAGACCTAAATGACGTATACAATTTTGAAGCAGAGGAAATTATAGTAACTTTATTTTATTAAACAGGTCAATATAGTAAGCCTAAAAAAAAGTTATATCATCTAAAACAAGTTTGGTAGGCCGTAGCTGGCGCCCTTTACTAGCAACATCGAAAGCATGGACGAATTTAAATTTCTTGCCTCAAAGAACCACCAAATCCCCAATTTTGTACCGATATGTCATTTAGATAAGAAATTATTACAAAAAAACAAAAACCCAGTATCTTAGTTATTATTAACTTTGGGAAAAGGCAAGTTTACGTAAATTGCATTATTTTGACCTAAGGAATCTGCTCTGTGTCCCATTACTTCTAGGACACCCTGTATTTTGTAATAAATATACCTTTTTAATAAAATGTTTGCGGCAGATGAAACTATATTTTGGATTAGATATTACTTTTTAGCTGTTCCCCCTACAGATTTTGTAATAAGGGGTATTTTGGAATGGTTACCGCTCTCGACATGTATTGATTAAATAATGACCCTATATGTTTTTAGATATGTAATTAGGTCCATTGCGAATTATTTTCTGTGTATGTGAGCATATTTTCACAATTTTTACAGATGTTTGACGAGCTAAGTAAAAGCGTTTACTCCAGTTATGCTACAGGTTTGCTATAAGGCGCCTAGTAAGACTCGAGATCCTTTTGTTATCATCATACGTACGAACCTAGATGCTTGTAATTGCGCATCGGATGCTTACATCCTCCTAACCCATTTTTTATGTAGGATTGCACGTCATTTTCTACGGCACACGTCATTCTCTTACGTGTAATTTGGGGCAGGCTGGTTTGGGGTTAAAATCTGACTTTTTATTAGAGCCTGCTTGCCTGTCAACCTTATTTAATCCAGACCCGTCTTTACTGCGGTACCATTGGTCCAAGCTTTAACTGCAGGTTTGATCCGAACCTGCCTACGCTACCTTACCGTTGCGTTGGTCTGGTTTGATCTGGACCAGCCCCGGCGGAAAAAGTCAAGGAAGTGGGTGGAGCTAGGTGGGAGGAAAGTCGAATGAGCCAAAAATTAAAGGAGAGGGGTGGACCAAGTAAGGCATCACCTACTCGCCTATATATTATCTATACTGTTTTATTAAAAACAATTGGTGACAAGGAAAATAATAAAGCAAAGCAAGTTTATTTAATTTTACAAAAAATTTGGCATATATAGCATAATATTTCTAGATAAAAATAAAAGCGCATTATTGCGGAAATGTACGTTGGACATACCTTTCGTTAACCCATTTGCAAAAGTCCATAGTAGCTTTAATCTGTATTTATACTGAATATCTTCTCGAAAATCATCAGGATCTGAAAGACCTCTAAATCTTTTTTGTTCTTCATTAAAACAGTTGTTAGCCAGGAGTCTTTCAATAACACAGATCGCCTCTAGAAATCTGCTATTCTTCATGAGTTTAAGTAGCTGTTTTTCATCTGAAGACATTCTATAACTATCGATTGATCCCGAATCTTGAAGTTTTATGTCTTCTAAACCGCTTTAAAAAAATAGTGTTTGTTAATTGTGATATCAAGTAATTGCAAAAGTGCGCAAAAATCTACGTTGCACAGATTTAATTTCGACAGTACTTCATTGGTAATAGGGAGACCAAACCACTGAAGCATTTTCCAAATCCAACAGTATGTAATCGGTCTGTAATTTCCCGTAATAATGGGTTAGGCGAATTTGCATTATGCCAAAGGTAAGTTAACTGTCCAAAAATATACCCAGATCTTTTACCTTAATAAGTGACCCAAGCAGTGTATTATTTAGAAAATATCTACTAAGTACAATGTTTTGTTTCTTTTTTCCAAAAGATATAGACACGCACTTTTTAACATTCAAATCTAATCTATTTGTTCGAGATCAATTATATAGGGTAAGCATCCTGTAAATAAGCTTTATCAAAGCTATTTTCAATCCCCCAAGTAGTAAATTTGAGCCGGTTCTAGGACACGTAATCTTCGAAAGATTAAGTTCGGGCCGGTTCTAGGCCACATAATCTTCGGAAGATTGGAAATGTTTTTGTAATTAAAAATGAGTTATCTTGTTTATAGTCACCTGCGTCAGCATTGTTTTGCAACTTGGAGAGGAACATGAATAGTACTGGGTATAAAGGTGGCGACAGTAGACTGAAAACCTAAATATTAAAAAGACTGATGTTGGTTCAGATGTTTAGTTCATTTTTACACGGATATTAAAGAAATCCTAAATTATCGAATGAACAAGTGACCAAGTTGGTTTTTTACCTCTAATAAAAGTTCAGATGTTTGTCTTTCAAAAAGCATTTGTAGTGTGTGTCGAAAAAGGCAGAAAATTTACAAAAAGAATATTGCTTATTGTTCTAACTGTTGTGACCTACATCTGATCTTTGTAGTGGAAGAGATTGGGTGTCTGTTAATCAAAAATTTATAGGTAAACCTTGTAAAAAAACACCACTTTGCGAATTTTATTGTTTTACTTGCAAGTAAGAAATAATGGAAAACGAAGAAGTGAGTGGTGCTGATGATGTTCGATGGGTTCGTTTATTAAAACTAGTCTTTTAAAACAGTTAAAAAAGATCATTAAATTGTCAGCGAATTCGTTGTGCTAATTTAACAGAAACGTTTCCAAAAAGTATACATGGGAGAGATTATCCTTCGTGTAATTTTTTTAATGTTTTTTGCAGTAAAAAAGACAAACAATTTATTTACAGAAAGTGTTACGATTTATTTAAAGAAGAGAAAATTATTGAAAAATTAACAAACTATGTTCCAGGACTGGAGTATATTTATGTATGTGCATAAACGTTAAGATTATCATTTTAATTGTCACCATTGTGAAAAAGATACTTCTTATTATGGGCAAGTATATTTGTAAAAGCTCACAATTTTTCTCAGATAAATTACATGTGGTATTGTAATTATAATTGCGTGTATATCACGTTAAAGTGATTCATAAATGATCTTTGTGAATAAAGGATAAATCTGTTTCATTTACATTTTTAGGGTTAATTGTAGCACGGGTCTAAGAGCATCTGGTAAGAGAAGGGGCGGTAAGCAATATCGTAGTACCTACTGAGCATGTCCAACTACTGCGCAAGTGTTACGGTCATCCCAAATTAGTCCATAGACGTGACACCTAAAAGTCTCAAGGAGAAATATTTTGCTTATTTTACACATGGGAGTAAGACTTGTTTTTCTAAGTAAGTTGCGTAAGTTTACGGTTTACGGGCAAATTTAATTTCTTGTTATTGGTTATGTATTTCAGTAAGTGACAATGAGTAATTAAATCATTTGTAATTAAATTTATTTATTTTTTGCTTTTCCTGAAAGATTTGGTTGATTTTTTTGTATATATGAACATCTGTTGTTTTTTGTGAATGAACTTTTAAATAATTATTAATAATGCATGGCTTACCAATTTATGCAATAAGATGCAGTTGCGTCTTTAGCAAATATAAACAGTAGGCAAAAGTAAATAAGTTTGGTAAATAAGTTGCATTTACTTACTTTAGTGGTAAAAGTTTAGAAAAAATGTAATTTTGCTGTTTTAAGTCATAGTCGTTACCTTTTTACTAAGTTAAAATTAATTTTTTAAACTTGGTCAAAAAAAAATATTACATGGCTTTCCGCAGTAATTGGGTTAAAAGTTAAATATCATACTATTTTTGAGGAGGGCTGTTCTAAAAAGTTAACTATTAGCAGCTATTGCAGTTAGTCAGTTAAAAATCATCAAAAATAATGATTAGTTTTCATTGTAAATATTATTTATTTTAGTATTTCTTAAAAGACGAAGTAAAATATTTTTAGTGTGTGTTTATTTTTTTTTATTACTTGTTTTTCAAGGAACCATTAAGTTTTTTTTTTTTTGATAAATGCAAGTTTTTAAAATATTATATACAATTTTTCTAATAAAACTAATAATATCAGAAAGTACAAGATCTATTGTGGGCGTTACCAAAATTTTTACGCAGCCACAATGGCATGTCACATACGATTTGATAAAAGTGAATACAATTAACAAAAAAATAATGTACTATTTTAAGCAAAGACATGTGCAGATAAAAATACATTACATGTTCAATAAGAAGGTTGACATTTAGTCTCATCGATATTTTTTTAATGTTTGGAGCATAGTTTGATACAGTCATTTGAATACAATTATCGAAATGTTCATCTGTAAGTCGATTGCGGTATTTGTTCTTAGTTAACTTCATATTGGAGAAAGAAGATTCACACAAATACGTTTAACTAAATAACGCTTTAACTTTCAAGGCAACACGATATAAAACCGAATATTTTTCTTTATTTACTAAAGCCCAGTTATATACGTATTGGAGACTAACAATTTTAAAGCTAAGTCATTTTGAAACGCGATCACTTCCACTTCTGTTGCAGTGATGTCTTCGCCAAAGTTCTTTATAACACAAGTTGCAAACTGTTGTATATCGATTTCCATGAAAGGTGAAACAAATTGCGCCACTAAAGCATTTTTATTGAAATCCTGGAAACGATTTTTGAAGTTATTCTTTAAGTTAGAGACTCTTTCCATATGATATTTACTGTCATAGGCTTTAAATAAATTTTGAGATATCTTTTCTGAAAGAATAGGAAAATGCTTGTTGTCGCGGTTTTTCAGGTTTTGTTCCCAAAACTCAAGTTCTTTGATAAATGCATTAATATCATAAATCATTTCCGCAGTTCTTTGTATCTGCCCTGAAGCTGCAAGTTAATCTCATTAAATGTTCTGTAATGTCCACAAGAAAACCAAAATCTCTAAGCCAGATCGAATCCAGTTCCGGAATCGGTTCATCGCGCTGTTTGAAAAACTGGACTATGGCAGACAGGACATCATTAAAACGTTCCAGCACTTGTCCTCTGCTTAACCATCGGACTTCTGAGTGAAGATGTAGATTTCCGTATTGACAGTCAATTTATCATCACATAATGCTTGCTGATGTATAATATACTGAGAAATTGTGGAAAACTTTTATCATTACGACCTAGCCACACCAGACCCTTATCACAACAGACCATAGCTGGAGCACCATCGGTTGTCAAGCCTACTATTTTCGACATTGGAATTTTTTCAGATGAAATAAGATTCTGAAATGAGAAAACAAATCCAATCCAGTAGTTTGTCTTTTTAGTGGATTAATTTTCAATAATTGTAAAATCACTAAAAACCATCCTGACGAATAAGGCCATCTGGAAGGTGTCCACCACATCTGTTGGTTAAGTCACATCTTATCGGCGAAAAAATATCATTGCTGATTACTTCTACTCGTCTCATCACTGTATTAGCAGAAAGTTTAGATTTTATAGCAGACACTATTTCGTCCTTATTTCTAAAGTAGGCAAATAAGGAATCTACAGCTTCTAAAAACGCCTGTTTTATGATTTCTCCATCTTCATAAGGTTTCTTTTTTTGTGCAATTATCCGGGATACACGGCAAGATGCTTCAGTTGCAGTCTTATTTTTGTCGACTGTTTTTAAAAATATTGATTGTTGTCAAATTAACGTATTTTTTAACTGTTTTAGTTTTTCCTTCCCAATGGTAGAATGTAATGGGAATGATTTTTTAAAAGTCGAATTTACGGTTTTATGATGTCTCTCAATATTTCCTTTTTTAGCAACGGAGACAGAGGTATTACATAACAAACATACATTTTTACCTTTAACTTCTGTAAAGAAGTATTGTTCTTCCCATTCCGAATGGAAATGGTATGCATTTACTTTCCTACGACTGCTTGCCATAATATTTAAGTCAACTTTAACGAAATAGCTGCGTGTTTGTACGTTCAGTATTAAACTGTGCGCAATGTCGCCGCGCGTTTGTATATATATCCCGTTCAAAGTAACCCAGATCGTTCTCGAACAGTAGCGCGCTAATCGGTTCTAGCCAATTTTAGCATGATGACGTCGGCGTCAAATCACTTACCGCAGTGTTGCCGCTGCTTGTGTTTATTATGGAAATTTTTAAAATTTTCTGATACTCGTATGATTTTTACAACTTTAGATTTTTTACCACGTGAGCTACCAGAATTGCCTTTTGCGAGCTACTGGTAGCTCGCGATCGACGTGTTGACGACCACTGATATAGACTATGAGCGTCAAGATCCTGGTCGAGAGAACGGGAAACTTCAAGAGAAACGAGATATTTTTGGCGCTTTGTTTGAACTTTGAACAACAAAAAAAACAGTCATTAAAGCAAATGAAACAAATAAAATAACACTAAATAAAATAAGGCTTCTATTATTAGTTAACCAAACCCGAGCAGATATTAACAAATGTGGGAATTACAATTTTTTTTCGTAAACTATAATAGTAATCATTAGTATTATATATGTTGTACGCAATTGGCGAAAACGGCCAGTGCCCGAAATTTTCCACATCGCGTTACTGATATATTTTATATACCCAAAACGCGTTGTGTGTAAATTTCAAAAATCCTCGACGCGAAATCACGACAATCATCGAAGACACGCGACGGTTTTCGTGTTAGGGGTAATAATAAATACCCACAACCCGGAAAAACCGGAAATTTGGATAAAAATGGATCAATCAATCAAAAATCTTAAAAAAAATTCGAAGATGGTTCAAATAAACTTTATATAGAATCAAACATTAGGTCTACACTCCTCTTAGAAGGTGATTATCAGAAGATTATTAGCGAAGTTAAAGAAGCACAAGAATTACGCAGATTGGGAAAACCACTTTCATCAAAACTATTGAAGGTTGAATCAATATGAATTGCTAAATATTGCAGAGGAGGAAAATTTGATAGCCAGAAGATTCACTAACGAAGAAGATATTAAACTTTATGTTCATCGTGAACAATTATTCGATATTGTGCATGCAGCCCATATTAATACAGGACATAAAAGAGAAAAACGTAGGTTAATTTTTGCAATTGTAAAAGATTTTGTGGTTATAATGAATGTTCCTGCAAACAACGAAACAAAAAGTGTAACTCAAAATGTCATGGATCACTAACATGCAAGAATAAATAATTTAGATTTGTTTTATAAAAAATGTATATTTCATAAATAGATCTTAAGACCGTGTCAGTATTTTTATTTTACATATCTTTTGATTGATTTCTTCACATTACTTACGAACCTAGATATTTTTCGCCTTATGGGTATTTATTATTACCCATAACACTAAAACCGTCGTGTGTTTTCGATGATTGTCGTGATTTCGCGTCGTGGATTTTTGAAATTTACACACAACCCGTTTTGGGTATATAAAATATATCGGTAACGCGATGTGGAAAATTTGTAAAATCCATATCGCGTTGTGGGTATACATTTCGGGCACTGGCCGTTTTTGCCAATTGCGTACAACATATACACTAAAGTTATCTTAAGTAGGTCTAGACTTTCAGCTTGGAACTGTTACCATTTGAAAACTGCTTATGGTGAGGTTAAAGAAGAAAATGCATGGTTTTTCCACAACAAAAACTATAAATAAAAATGTAATTGAGTAACATGTATTACCAAAAATTACTATTTTACTTTAAGTAAGTATGTATGTAATATTTAGATTTATATATTTACCAACCTGTCTTCTGATTCAGACGATTCCTCCTGGGTTTTACTTTTTTCAGCGTAATATGTATCAAACATCTCCCAATTGGATGCAAATGCAGGGCTATTTTTATTTTTGATGACTTCGGCGACGGTATTTCTGGTCTTTTTCAATATTAAAACGGTTTGTGCTTCGGCATTTACAACTTTTCTATTACGACCTTTACCTTCGGTCAGATACTCGTATTCCCTATTCTTTTCTTCCACAAGATCTCCTAAAATGTAATATATTTCGTTAAATAATAGGTTAAAATATGTTTTTCTTAAATTAGCCTTAAGTGCTGTTACTTTCTCAAAATAAATATTTTTATTGGCACATTTTATATCGTTGTAGCGGATTAAAATATCAAAAAATCGTCTTCAAGTGCTCACCAGATAGAAACACTTCGATCTGGTCCCGGAGTATAGATTATGTGCGTATAATAACTCGATTGACTCTTACGAACTTACCGATTGCCTAAAACAGAATTTAAAAACCCTTTAACAATTTGTAAAACCTATTAATATCTCGGTGACAGCCACCGTTTTCAAGATAAAAGTAATTAGGCAAGAGCAGTATTTGGCTAATTATCACTTAAATAAAGAATCTTTACGGACTTTTTTCAGTGGTTCTCGGGTAGTATACTAGTATAAGTATAGTATAAGGTATACATTGATCACAAAAATATTTAGAAGGTAACTAATGTATTAATGGGTAATAGTTTTCGTTGGTTTTGTGTTGAAAGTGGATTAAATTATGTTTATTATCTTTGCTCTAAAAACTATTACGATAGAAGTATAGGTACGTACTTAAAGAAAGTACTTTTAAAGAAAAAAAATATTTATTAAAACCTATTTTTATTGTTCTCTTGTATATTTTATAGATATAGTGCGATCTCATAATAATATATTCATTTTAGATTTTATAGCGGCGAAATTTATATCTTTTCTTAACTGCTGCTGTATTATAACTATATATGAGTACATTAAAATACACGACTCTTCCGCCTCGCCGCTTCCTCCTTCCGCCCCTAAAATGTGTCCTATTTAACAGATTTTCTCAATTTTCAGTAAAACTACACTAGCTAGGACAATTTACTCTAGCATTGAATTGTTAATTACTAAATTACCTACAAATAAACTCTAACATTTATTTTAATAGGAGTTATAGTTTCCAAAGTAGCAGCTAAAGAAGGTGGTTATAGCTTTGATAATATCATTGTATTTGTCCTCAGACCAATATACATATTTGTTGAAGTAGATGTACCGTAACTCGTTCAATTTTTTTTCGCTTTGCTTAGCCCCATACACTACAAGAATAAATCGTTCTCCTGCTTCTACTGCTTGCTCGTTTTTGGCATCTGGGTTATTGAAAATATATATACACCTTGCAAGTAGTTTTTTTTTACTGAGCAGAATAAACTGAACCTTTCCTTTGCCGTAGAATGCTGATGTAGTATCGCAACCACTTATTTCATGCAGAAAGAGGATCGATTCCCTGCAATTTTTGACTACATCTCCATGAATTAAGCATCAAGTGCTGTAGATCCTTTTCTTGACATTTCCTTGACCTTCTTTTAGCAAGAATATATTCTTGTTCAGTGGAGTAAGACCCAGTAAAAGTATCAACAAACCTATATCTTGCCCAACCACGACATTCTCATTTCCTTCGGCTTCTTTTATTGCAGTGTGAACAATAAGCATATCTGCGTCGTCATTAGATGTTAATGTTCTTATCCTCTCGTGGTTCAGTCAGTTGCTAAGCTGCAAAATAAATCTTTTTTTATTTTTCATATTGCTCGAGAAACTTGCTTTCTGCTTTATGCTCAGTAAAAAAACGACTTGCAAGTCGCGATAAATATTTTCAATAAACCAGATGCCACATACGAGCAAGTATAGAAGCAGGAGAGCGATTTATTCTTGCCTTTTATAGGGCTAAACAAAGCAAAAAAAGTTTGAACGAGTTACGGTACATCCACTTTAACAAATATATATTGGTCTGAGGACGAATACAGTGATATTATCAAAGCTACCACCTTCTTCAGCCGCAGCTCGTCAGTTTAGTAAGTTCAATTATGGCGAGGAAACGCATTAAACCCAGAATACTGGGAAAATGAAGATACTGATTTGATTTAAATTATAATAAATACAATATAAACTTATGTCTCGCAAAAAATAATAAATATTATTGTTTGGTGTGTTTTAAATGTTTAATTTTTGCTAAGTGCAGATTTTCAGTCAACCTTATGCAGCATACTTTGGAAACTATAACTCGCATCAAAATGAATGCTTAAGCTTATTTGTAGATAATTTATATGTATCATGTACTCATATATAGGTATAACGCAGCAGTAATGAAACAAAATTATAAATATTGAAATTTTGCCCTTACATTGAAATCTAAAATGCGTATAATATAAGTGATCTTCGAAAGAGTTAAATAAATATTCTAATTAAATACAGATTTTCGACTTTTTAGCCCCTCACCAGAAAATGTCGAGTGGCTCGAACTATACTGGCAACACGGCTTTACGCAAGGTATCTTACTTAAAAAAAAATGAAATTCTCAGGGAATGTTTCTAAATGAATAATCTTGCATCCAAGATTAAAATGGAAGCAGAGCATAACTTGGTATAAAATCATCGTAACATCGAAAACATAAACAGAAAATTATTACCCTAATAGACCCAGTTCGATTCCTGGTAATTATTTTATTCGATATCAATATTAATATTGTTACGGACTTTAGTTAGTATTTAGTTATTAGAAATGTTAAAGGTTAGAATTATTTTATTTAGGTTAATAATTTATTTAAAATAGGTTACCTTAGTTTTTCTCTTTTTCGACGGTCATTGCGGATTATCCTGAGGGCGCTGGAGACATCCATTTTCACTTTTCTTACATCCTGTAGTAAAAGACTTCTTCCAGCTAATTCTAGACTTTTCAAGACTTTTCTATTCTTTTCCACTTTACTATAAAAAGCGCGAGGATAGTCCGCACGGGCTAGTTTAGTTTTGTATTCCGACGAGATAAGAAGTTGACAGACAGTTAAAGGTTAAACAGTTGTCATTATTTCGTTACGTTAAAGTGTTACCATAGAAACGTTTGTAAACCAGATATCCAATAAAAAGGTGTAAAACCAGGATCCGTGTTTTTATACGGGGTGTCCCGGAACAATATTAATATTGCAGTTTATTAATTTTTTTCATTTATTTGCGCAAAGTTTTGTCGAATATGTAAATATAATGTGGGGGTTACGAGTACTTGTAGTGCTAAATATTAGTCAAAACTTTTGCACAAATTCTTTTCCACCCCTAATCTCTGAAGATGGAATTGTCTCTACCTCCAAAGGAAATGCCGAACTATTTGCAAAAAAATTTGCTGCCAATTCTACGCTTGATCGTCCTATTAATCTTCCTCTTCCAACAGTCGTCCCTGTTTCCCATAAAATGTCCGATATAATTTTTAAAGTCAAACAGATCAACCGTATTCTTTCTTCTCTTGATACTAAAAAATCGTGTGGGCTGGATGGCATACAAGCAATCGTCTTAAAAAAAATGTGCTCCCGAGCTTGCACCCATCCTAACTCGCCTCTTTCGAATCTCTTACGACACGGGCATTTTCCCGGAGAGTTGGAAAGCAGCAGATGTGCAACCTGTCCCCAAAAAAGGATTCAAAACTCCTCCTTCTAACTATAGACCTATATCTCTTCTTTCTGTTGTTTGCAAAGTAATGGAAAAATTCATCAATTCCCAAATCTTAAAGTATCTGAAAAAACATAAGATCTTACATGATCGACAGTATGGATTCCGTCACAGTAGATCCACAGCTGATTTTCTTTCCTTTGTCTCACACAACTGAAACAAGTCCCTTAAGTTTCTTGGTGAATCCCAGATCTTTGTTTTTGACATATCCAAAGCTTTCGATCAGGTCTGGCATGATAGGCTTCTTAGCAAACTTCCTTACTGTCTTCAACCTAAGCTTTGCTCTTGCTTTCTAGTTTCCTTTCTAATCGACGTATATCAGTTACTGTAGATGGTCATTCTTCCAGCTTCTACCAAATTAATGCTGGGGTGTCCCAGGGCTCAGTGCTGGCACCCATGCTGTTTCTTCTACACATTAACGATCTTCTCTCTTGCACAATCAATCCCATTCATAGTTTTGCTGACGATACTACTCTCCACTCTAGTATTCAATTTCTTAAGCCACCATGTAACCCTGATTTGGAAAACAAGCTCAGGTCAATGCAGATATCTCCTTCATAAGACCTTAAACTTATCTTGGATTGTTGCGCCAAAAATATTGTACAGTTTAATGCCTCGAAAACACAGTCATGTTCGCTGTCGCAAAAAAGTTTGCCATTGATCTTCCCTTACATATGAGCGGCCAAATGCTGCAAAACAAAGAGTCGTTTAATCTTGTCGGCGTTACTTTTGAGAATAACCTCAACTGGCACAAACACTTTACATCCATAGCCTCGGCAGCTTCAAAAAAGCTTGGAGTTAGAGAGGCCTCGAACTTCCCGCTTTCTTCGTTCCTTCATCCCTAGAGTGTCAAGACTATGAAACCTGCTGCCCGCAGAAGTTTTTCCTTCTCCTCCCAATCTCTAAATATTTTCCACTTTCACCACACTTAAGACACCCACGGTACGTTAGTACTTAGGCATCAGCCTTCGTGGACTGTCCCAAGATTTAAAAAAAAATAGGCCAAGTTCCAGTATTAAATCTTGGAGCGAGCAGATTTTTTGTCACGTGGTTTCGCAGTAGAGGATCTGCTGATAGAAGACGTGACAAAATCTGATGATAATAGCAAAGAATAGTTAAATTATATGACAAATAGTTTGACAGTGCAGGATAAAATTTTGTAAATGTTAATTAAAACTTTACCAGACTGCCGATGTGTGAATGTTTACAAAAGTGTGTGAGCAATTGATAAATGACGAACTAAAAAAAAATCAAATTTGAAAGTTCAATAGTTTATTATTTATTTGCAATAATATTTTCCGGACATGGATAACTGTCAGTCGAACTCTTGTATATTAAGAACATTTTCTTTTAATGACAAAATTTTTAAAAAGAAGGTGTAGCAGAAATGGTAAAATTTCTCAGACTATGAGAGGATAGCACATCCAAAGAAGATTTTTAAAACTATGACCTCGGCATGTTGTGGCAAAAAGTTGGTATAGAATATTATCTATCAACAAAAACCCTCGCCTTTGAAACATTGAGATGCACTTTAAGTAAAACCATCTGACACAAAAAAAACTTGCAAATGCAAAACAATACCATCCATCCTTTGACTATTAGGTTAAATTTTAATTACAAATTGTTAAGTATTTACCTAGATTAAAATTGTAAGAAACATAATTGGTAAAAACTCTTTGTAACTGCATAAAGTTTTTTATGTGAAAACGTTTCAAAAGCAGGGTAAAATAAGTTTCCGGATTTGAGACTGAAAAGGTTGGGAAGCGCTGGTTTAAATGATTTTATTTACTATTTTTCATTTAAAAAAAATAGAATTTTATATAACTTTTTGTAAACTGGTGAGACATTTGCAAAATTGTTTACGAACATCATATTTTGGCAGACCTATTTACTAGATCGAAAAATACACACACTTTCCAGTGTTTCTTTAGTTATCTATTTTTCACGCCACAAACGTTAGTACGTATTTACAATAGGATATTGCAGAAAACCCATACAAATGAAACATTACTAAAATATGGTTCTTTTGTAACACATCTATAAGGTTTTATCACAATTAACTTGGTGAAATTTTCTTTATAAATATTCCAAATACTTTACCCTCTTCAGTATCCTTTAAGGCTGTGCAACTGGGTATATTCAAAATAAAAAAAGTATCTGTCTCACTTAAAATGAGGCTTATATGGGTAGGTGGCTTTTTCATTTTGCCCCCTTCTAACGATTCTTGCGAAGAAGTTCCAATTAGCACATCTGAACTAGAAGCATCCTCTGAAGTTTCAACTATGTCACTTGGCAAGACAGGATCCAAAAAATCAACTGAACCTTAAAAAAATTAACAAATAAATAAAAGTTTTAAATATAATGCACCAATTTCCGAAGAAAATAGTATAAAAGTTTTTTTTTTAAATTAATGGTCATGGTAAAGAAACAGAAGCATTTGTTTTATCTCTTTCTAAACTTAGCTTTGGCAGAATACGTGTACAATATAATATTTATATCACATATTTGGCCTTACAGTTTAACCCTAAAGTTCCACTTTTAAATTTTCCCCACTTAGCGTACAAATGTTTAAAGGTTCGAGACGAAATATGAAAATAAAGAAGCTATAAATCATTACCTAGCTACCTTGACTTTTTAATTTTATAATCAGGTTGAGACGTCTTCATTTAGTATCAGTTTAATAAGTTGCTCTTGCAAGCTAATGATGAAAGTTAATTCTGTAGAGGAAAAGGGGGTCTCAGATTTAATTTTGTGATTAAAGTTTTGAACCTTTGTAAATGCTCTTCAAATATTTTTAATATAACATAAGGTCTTTATTGTTGTAGTTACATTGATAGCATATGAAACTGCAAAAATCCTGTCCTGCCCATGTTTTGTTGGCAGTGGATCTTTGTCCACACGTTTATTGTCTTTGATATAGACCAGTGGCCAGGACATCAAGCTCCCTATCTATATTTCCTGCAGCGACTATTCGTAAAATACATTTTCCAACGATCTATAATATGTAATCTAATGATCACTTCTGATAAAAGCTGTGCTGCAGTCTTTACATCGACGCTAACTCTGGGCCTCCATCTGCTCACGTCTCAATGCCCAATGTTCGTTTACCAGCTGCTGCACACAGTTTTTTTTAATTTACCTTTTTACAGTAACAAGTACACAAGTAAAAACAATCTTTCCAAATATGCCTAGTCCATGGTTTATATAATTGATAAGATTTTCCAATTAACTCTTTTTTTATTCTTTCAGAAGTAGGTCCAATAAATTTGGCCATCTTCGAATGAAACTCTAGGAATTTTATAAAAATAAACATGCTTAAATGCCAAACAAAAAAGTTGCCGTAAAAATTTAAAAAAAATGATAAAAAAACAAATATTTGTGAGATTATGATGAAATTTAAAAAGCAGAATGTAATTAATTTGCTTTAACAATAATTTACACAATTCCTCTAGAATATGATGCTTGGAAACATATGAAAAATTTTATTGGGTTGCCTTTAATTTACGTGGTTTTTGTGTCCCCAGAAATTTTGTACGGCAGACTTGACGTTCATTGCACTTCTATAAGTGAGATAAGCAAAAGTATGATTTGTCTATGCCTATAGTACCCACCGAGGTGTTCGCACTAGGATCTTTTGGAACATGCGCTAGAGTTGCTGGTTATCGGCAACTCTTGTTGCTAGCGTATGGAACAGGATCCGAAGCTAAGACGAACACAAGGCTTTACTTAAGGTATTAGCATACCGTGCTGATGAGTAAATGACATCCTGTGCCTTAAACAGGTGTCTCCAACGGTGCCTCTGATATACAGGGTGACCTCTCAGTGTATCTAGCCTTAGATTAGATTAGATTAGATTAGATTATTTGAGCGGAGATGGCGAAAAATGACCTCCACCACTGCAACCTTACCAGATTTATTGTGGTTTCTCCTATCGTTCTTTAGAGTACCTTGTCCAAGCCCGTCTTCTTAACTAGACTCCAGAGTCTCGACACTGGCCACTCCATATAACTTGCCGGTTTTGGCTTCTCCTCCCCAAGCCTAGTAAACCTAAGCCTGCATAGTGCTTCGCAATGGCACCACACATGTAAGGCTGTTTCTTCAGCCTCCTGGCAGAACCTACACAGGCTATCCTCCACCAGGTTTATTCTTTCCAGGTGCTTGTTAAGTTTACAATGTCCTGTTAGTTGACCTACCGTTATCCTTACGACCTTACGGCTGTGGCTCAGTAGGTCTGATGTAAACTTGGCCGAGCGGGTCTTAATGAACTGCTTTGCCTGTCGTTGTCCCGGTGTTTGTACCCACCATCTAGCCTTACTGCGGTAATGCGGGGCTCTGCCGTGGTGGACTATTACTTCCCTAGCTCCAAACAGAAAGCGGACAGAACCGCTTTCATAGAAAAAAAGTGACAATGGTGCGCTGACCGAAACAAATAAATCCGTTTCGAGAGGTGCCACCCAAGGTCACAAGCAGACAAAGGTGCGCCAACCGAAACGGGTGAATCCGTTTCGAAAGGTGCCCCTGAAGTCACAAGGACCTGGTGGCTACCCACGTCATTAGACCGGGAGAAAAGAGCATAACGGATCTAATCGTCTGCTCGTGATACTTTTCCAGGAGACAGGGACACCAGAAGACACATTGTGCTCGTGTAGGGTAGCAACACGAGTAAGGGGAGATGTAAGAACTCTCTCCCAATCTGATATTGTATTCATTAGAAGTCTGATCCTATTGGGAGAAATATAAAAGGGTGTGAGCCATAATAGACCGAGCGGTCGCAGTGGAGGGCGTAAAAAGTCCATACAGCCTCGGATATTAACGAAAATAAACCATGTTATATTGTTGGTTGAAAAAACAACTGACTTTTAATATTATTTGTCAAAATCAATGCCGTATTGTCGCTTGACATATTATATTCACTTATTATTATTATAGGGCGTAATCATTTTTTTTTGTCCTAACTGAAATCTTAAGAATTACGAAGAAACTTAGATATTGCATAGTCTACAACTACTTAAATATGTATTAATCTTCCTTACCTATACGATTTTAAAGTAGTTTTATTTTTCTGCACTAAAACGTGATACTTTGCACACGCTCGTAGAAAAATATATTATTCGTCCAATATGTGAACGAATATCTACTGCCTATTTTGTTTGTATACTTTAAGCTTAGCCATAAAGCACGAAATTATTTGCTTTTAATCATACTGTCTTCTTCGAAATAATAATTAATCTAGTGAATTTTAAGTAGGTCTGTGAAATAGTTAAAGTTTGTTTGGAAACTTACCAAACCATCTTTTTACTCTTGATCTTTTACTGTAAGAAATTCCAATACAGAACCACGGAAAAACTAACTATTTAGGTGAAATCTTTTAGAACAGCCAGCGGTCTTTCGTGTGCAGCCGCAAATGAATTATTATAGTCTTCATGGGTTTCTGTATATGGGTCTTATATACAAGAACTTAATTGTATTCATGTATGGTGAAGATTTTTGCTAAGATGTCTTGATACTTCTTTTTTTCAGACAGCAGTTTTATTAGTCACTTTTTATTTTTTTTAAAAGGTACGCCAATTAATTTTATTTAATATGAGAATTTTATAATATTTTGGTCGTAATTAAACATAAACGTGTTACGTATAATATACCGATATTTTAAAAAAATATTGTATGAACTTTTAAAAAATATAAAGATTTTAGAATGTTTTGGTTAAACTAAAATTAAATTTTTGTACTTGCTAGTACGAAAATTTCCGTACTTGTACCTTAAACGAGCCATCTAAAATTTAAAACAAAACTTGTTAGAGAGAAGATCTATGAAATCATATGTTGTTAATAACACTAATATTAAATAAGAAAAAAAAGTATTGCACCAATTTGGTGATATTTAAAGACGATTCTAAAAAACAAATTAAATATTGGTTTTTACTTTCACAACTTTTCAAATGCGTATGTCTCAAACAATAACAACCCGACACTGGTTCTAAAGCTGTGAACAGAAATAGTTGTTTGTTTGTCTAAGTCTAAAGGGTAGGTCTAGTCTTTTGCTGGCACGATCGAAACGTCAACAAATATCTAGTTGCTTTGGTTACGAAGAGTTATTAGGGACTTGGAGTATTTATTAGTAAAACCTATACATTTAGGATGTTTATCCCTTTAAATAAGGCGCTTTGGGCCAGCCAAATCCGAAAATTAAAATTTAATTTCAAGAAATAGGTCTGTTGAAAATTTAAAGGCAGTTCAGTCCTGAATTTATCAATAGCCCATATAGGTCGCGGCCTAGGGGCAGCAGCGTCCTAGGGGCGGAAGATTTTAGAGGAAGCTCACTTAATTTCAGAGGATAATAGTCAAACAAGTTCACCGGTTGTCTCATGGATTATACTAATACGTTAAATTCTTAGGTAAAACTTATACCAATGATTTAGAGGAAAATTTGGTTCAAGAATGTGTGGATTTTTACAGTCACATTTCCTCTAATAAAACTGCAGAATGTGCAGTGAAGCCTAGATCAAACTCACTACTCAGTCTCTCACAGTTTTTGAGGAATCAATAGATATAGCTCTCCGCATCGCACTTTCCACTCCGGCTACGAATTGTTGTGGAGAAAGATGTTTTTCTTGTTTAAAACGTATACAAAATTTTGAAAGGTCTTCATTGTGTAAGGAAAAAATGAATTTTTTGGCTCTTCTCTGCATAGAAGCATAGATAATGAACACCATAAACTATGATGATATTATAGATGATTTTGCTATTAAAAAATTGTAATTCTTGTCTTTTTAATACCCTTTTTTAATGACTAACTCATTCTTAAGTTCCTTTCTTACTACACATTAAAAATTATTATTTTAGAAAGGTACATGGGGCGGCGGAAATAAAGTGGCCCACAATCGTAAAAAATATAAATCCTGCACTGTTCCAGTTTGGAGAATTTTTGCCACGGCATGGCATAGGTGTGGTGGTAGCCGAGGTATGACGCAGATCAGGCAGGTTTTTTCTCATATTTTTCCTGCAAGAAAATTAAAATAAAAAATAACATTATAGTTTTAATAAGATTTAATCCTTTCAAACCTCGGTAAGGTAATAAGCAATCTAAGAGAACTCGAATAATCACTGATCGGTGGGTTCTGAACCTGTAGAGTCTATACAACTTTGCTACCCAGAGGGCAAACAACTGCCCGCGCCCATATCTCTGGCCGTTCTTTCCATTTCTAAAGCCTGAATAAGGCACTCAGAAATGTTCTTTTACAATGTATGTATATGAATAAAGTTATTT
Source organism: Listronotus oregonensis (assembly GCA_019359885.1). Taxonomy (NCBI): domain Eukaryota; kingdom Metazoa; phylum Arthropoda; class Insecta; order Coleoptera; family Curculionidae; genus Listronotus; species Listronotus oregonensis. The sequence goes on from JAHBCN010002712.1 coordinate 66,366, forward strand.
GTAGTAAGTAAGTAAGTAGAGGTATGATGCCAATACACAAGGGTTCAAATCACGTCGTTCCCGAAAACTTTTATTTATTTTTTTAAATATTTTTAATTTAAATAATAGTTTTAATACAAATAATTTTATGTTATTTATATATTTTTACATCGATTCTTACACCGAGTCTCAAGTTGCCCAAGTCGTGCTAATTGGTAGGCGGAGAGGGGCTAATCGGCCCAGTATGCAAAGCGGACTTTTAAACTTTCTCACCAAACAATCAGCACGTTGGAGTGAGAGAGAAGGGTATACTCTAATTCTTTTTTCTCGCCCGCACGCTATTGTGTACTGCCTAGCGGTAAGACTTTAGTAGGTATATGCTCGAAGAACTAAACAGTAATTTTTATTCTTTTTTAATTTGTTATTATAAATAAACTTTAAAACAAAAGCACAATCTAGACCTCCATTTTAATGTATAAAAAAATAACTTTGGTATAGCAATTAATGGATATGTGTTGTAAATTTTTTATTTCGTATCTTCGTTAGAGCTCTAGATTCCAAAGAGTTATAGGACTCTTTTATTGGTGGTAAATAAATCTTAATATGAAGTAGATTTACAAAACTACAGGAAAATAACATTCCTCTGTTTTGTAATTTAATAAATTCACCTACAAGAATGTTTGATCAACATTTAAGGAATAATGAGGTCAAAATAATAAATCTAGTACAAAATGTACCAAAGTAAGAACACATTTTTTTACGTTACCCAAAAGTGTATACCAATAAAAATAAAACAGATTAGATATAAATTTAAAATACAAGCTAACTATTAAACCTGTAATTCCCTTCGATTTAGTTAAACAAAAAAAGTTAAACTTGTATTGTAAAATTTACAAAAAATGCGAAAAAACAATTTTAGACCACCTAACAAACATACCAAATTTTAAAAATCTTAAAAATTAAAGAAATTGCAAAAGGAAAGTTTTCTCGTTGCCACCTGATAGATTTGAACCGACATAACCTAAGCCCATATACAACATTGGCTTCTATCTATATGCGGCTTAATATGTCAAATTAAAAGAATCAAACACTCAAGTAAATAACATTGACCTTTAAACCAGCACGATCAGAATGATGCCAACTATATTTGCTATTTTTTCAGTAAAATGGTAACATGAACATCTACACCACCAGAAAACCCCCAGCAAGCAAGCTACCTACGATGGTGCTACACCTGTTATTTCATACAAATTATTGCTTAACCCTAGAAAGTTTAAAAATAACTTAAATTAAGATTAAATCGTAATAATAGTGAAATCATCAAAAGCCATTGTGACTCTACGATTCTAAGGCATTATCTAAATAATTAAAGAAAGCTTTATCTGATCATCCACAATTTACCAATATATTTATTGTAGAGATTAATTCAATTAACAGTTCTACTGGTACTTTGTCACAGAGATAAGATAGTCCCAGGCGCGGATCCAGCCTTCGAAAAAGGTTGTGGGCACAGCCCATTAAACTTCCTTGGCACAGCCACCCAAAAATCGGCCAAGTCCGAGTCGGAGTATGGAATCACTTATGAACAATCATGGACTTTGAACTATTTTAATTTGATATCTTTTTTACATCTTTAAATGATAACATTGATTACAAACCAAATTAAACATCATTTTACATCAAATAACTATATAAAAAACTAGCAACATCTCCCGGCCTCACACAAGTGGACATTTATTTTTTATAGCTTATGTTATTCATAATCAGTAAAAATGTAGTATTCTAACGGTGAAAAAAAAATTGAAATTGGTTCAGTAGTTTTTGAGTTTATTTGTTACAAACATCCAAAAAACAAATCTTTTACTCTTTATAATATTTTAGTATAGTATACAGGGTGCTAGCGGAATTGACCGAATCCTTCATACCATGGTATTAAGTCTACGCTCTAAGTCCATGGACTTAGAGTTCAGACCATCAATCTGAGCAACATTCCCAAAGAAACCATATACCGGAAATAATAAAAAAAAATCTACTTCCCATACAAATTTAGCATCCGCAGCAGCAGCTTTGTATAGAAAGTCCAAATGTTTTATTTTTATTTCCTCTAGGCATATGGTTTCTTTGGGAAACTTAAAGCGTAAGCTTAAATTTGTAATTTTTTTTTATTTTTCTATACAGTATAATATACTATAGGTAAATTCCTAAATTAGAAATTTAAGCTTAATATAAAGATTATCGGGGCTAGTTCTCTTAAATATACAATTTTAATATGTAATTTAAGCATTTATCTATACTACATACTATAGATAAATGGTTAAACTACAAATTCAAGCTTACCCTTCTTTTTTGTGAAAACATTAATTATTTCGTCGACATCCAGGTGCCCATCTTTATGTATAGTTAAGATAGCTAGCCTCGATAATCTTTCCTGTGCCATCGAGGCGCGCAACCAAGATTTGATCTTAAGGCGGCCTTACATTGAGGCAACTAAGGACAACCAAGCCGCATGCATGCTGCACGTAGCCAGAAGTCGCACAGTCGTATGCGGCTTGCGGCGTTCCCCTCCACTGGTTGCTCTAAGTCGCAAGCTATCGGATACTCGTGGGTTCAGTTGCTCGGTTGCTGAGCTGCATGCTGCGCGATGGCCACGATGTATTGGATTCAAGACAAGTTGAAGTGTTTAATAGAAGATTATCGCGAAAACAGGATCTTGTGGGATTTGCGTGAGGCGTCATATAAAGACAATCACAAGAAGTTGAAAGTATGGGAGAATTATCTGAAAAGTATGATTGCCCGGTGAAGGATTTGAAGGAGAAGGTAAAAAATCTGCGAACGACATTTCATCAGTACAGGAAGAAAAAGTCCGGGTCTGGTAGAAGTGAACCTTGGGTGCACTTAGATTCACTCACATTCCTTCTGGAGGTAGATGCACCAAAAAAAAGTATTTCAACTGATGACCATTTTTCTGAGGTAAGTATAAGCTTTAAGGATAAACCAACAGTGCATACAAGTAGAATATTTTTATTGCACATTGAAACTAGACAAACATATTTCATACAAAAGTTGAATAAACAATAGTATTGTACAACGAGCAAGGAATGACATGCATTTAATTATTAATTTTATGTGCCAACCAAGTAGCAGTATCAGTATATCAACTTTTCATTTGAAATATGATGATATAGATATGTACCGGGTGTTCCACTAAGAGAGATAGTCGGCTTTATCTCAGAAACTACTAATAGTATAACTTTTGGAAGAAAATTTTTAGATAAAAGCGACCAAGAGAAATTGCTGGAAATTATTTTCAAGTCTGTGGGATGGCCGCTAGGGGGCGTAAGGGTAACGTCAAAACATAAAAATATACTTTTCTCAAAAAAATATCAAATAAAGTGTATCAATAAGTGGTACTATTTTAATCTTTAATGTTTTCTAAACAAAGAAGCTTCAGGTGTAATTTTTGTCAGTTCTAAAATAAAGTGGTGGGGGAAGGTTAAAGTTTAATTTAGAAAAGTGCTAATAACTCCGGTTTGCTTTAACCCAATTTAGTGAACTTGGTCTCGTTTAGAAGAGCATTTTAAGCATTATTTTCAGGTGTATAAACTATTGCTACACTCATCTCACAAACGCCGCTAGAGGGCGTCAAGGTAAAAACTAACATATTTTACGAAATTTTTTGAAAAATTTAAATACAATGATATATACCTTTTTACATATTTAAATAGAGAAAAAAATCCCAACAAAACGGCGAAAACCGTAATTTAATATCTCTTTTCAAACCGAATATATTAGCAAAAATATAAATAAGACATAAAGACGTAACGCATTTAACGACACAATGTTTTCTACTAGGCCGATTTCTTTGGGTAAAAATTATATTTATAAATTTTTACAAAATCTAATGACATACTGCATGATTTTTACTTATTTTAACTCATTTAACGATATTAAACAACATTAGATGATTACCAACCTATAACTGTAATAATCCATCGAGCGTGGTCCTTATCAAGTTAGCTTTGATAATAAAAGGATGCTGAAATGTCAAAAATCCAACAATTTTTATTTCAAAATATTATTTTTAGTGTTGTGCTACTGTGTAAAAATGCCTTTGTTGCTTGAGGATTAAACTCCACATAAGCTAAAACGTTGACGACATTTTCCTCAGTTCTACGGCGTCTGCGGTGTAAGGGGCGAAAAACACTTCCCGTGGTACATTTTTAAAGAACACTATAGCACAACACTAAAAATAATATTTTGAAATAAAAATTGTCGGATTTTAGACATTTTAGCATTCTTTTGTTTTTAAAGCTAACTTGATAAGGACCACGCTCGATGGATTATTACAGTTATAGGTTGGTAATTATCTAATGTTGTCTAATATCGTTAAATGAGTTAAAATAAATAAAAATCATGCAGTATATCATAAGATTTTGTAAAGATTTATAAATTTAATTTTTACCAAAAAAATCGGCCTAGTAGAAAACATTGTGTCGTTAAATGCGTTACGTCTCCATGTCGTATTTATATTTTTGCTAATATATTCGGTTTGAAAAGAGATATTAAATTGCGGTTTTCGCCGTTTTGTTGGGATTTTTTTTCTCTACTTAAATATGTTAAAAGGTATATATCATTGTATTTAAATTTTTCAAAAAATTTCGTAAAATATGTTAGTTTTTACCTTGACGCCCCTAGCGGCGTTTGTGAGATGATGAGCAATAGTTTATACACCTGAAAATAATGCCTAAAATGCTCTTCTAAACGAGACCAAGTTCACTAAATTCGGTTAAAGCAAACCAGAGTTATTAGCACTTTTCTAAATTTAACTTTAACCTTCCCCCACCACTTTATTTTAGAACTGACAAAAATTACACCTAAAGCTTCTTTGTTTAGAAAACATTAAAGATTAAAATAGTACCACTTATTGACACACTTTATTTGATATTTTTTTGAGAAATGTATATTTTTATGTTTTGACATTACCCTTACGCCCCCTAGCGGCCATCCCACAGACTTGAAAATAATTTTCAGCAATTTCTCTTGGTCGCTTTTATCTAAATTTTTTTCCCGAAAGTTATACTATTAGTAGTTTCTGAGCTATAGCCGACTACCTCTCTTAGTGGAACACCCGGTACATAGTTGGATGGTCTGGAAAAATCATTTTATGTATACATAATATCTTCTATTTATCAGCAATAATGCGAAATATTGGCTGTTAAAAGTCGGCCAGTTTAACACGTTGACATGCCTTAAATTATAATATTATAAACCACTCTCGGGGGATATGCTTTGCATATTGATATCTCAATTTTTACATGTTATTAAATACTAGTAATTTTACGATTTAGAGAATATGAAATGTCAAAATGGCTGATTTTTAACTGTCAATTTTTGGCAAAAAATGAAAATAGATATAGAACATTATAGATGAAATGTTAATAAATGTATACAAAAGATTTAAAAAAGAATTATTTATAGGATGTTCCATTGAAAGAAAGTTTATTCCTATAACATGTTGAAGTTAATTCTTAGTTATATGTAGTTATCCTTCCAAGGCACCCTTCCTTCTGGTGTTTGAAGTATGCTTTAAACTCATCCGTAACAGATTTCGCTACTTCGGGTGGTCGTCTAGGAAGTCTTTGAAGTTGCATGATACCAGAGTCTCCGTGTATAATATCTCTCCATGTTCCAGAAATAACTGATCCATCCTGTTTTTCACAGTCAAAGCATCCTGGAGAAGCATATAATTTTCAAGATGCACCTTTTTTTCGCAAAAAGTTGTGTAAGTAACAGCACGCAAGTGTAACAATTTTGGCGTTTTCTATAGTCAATAGCATCGGTTTTCTAAACACACAAAATACAGAACACATTAACCCGAACGTGTTTTCAATGACACGGCGAGCACGGCTAAGCCTGTAATTGAATATTTTGGAATCCTTGTCCAATTGGAGTCCAGGAAATGGCTTCATCAAATGTTCGCTTAAAGCAAAAGCATCATACCCCAAAATAACATATGGCTGCTTTACTTGGCGTCCTGGTAGAGGTTTAGACATTGGCAGATTAAGTTTATTCTTTTCTTTTTTTGAAGAAAGTTGTTTCCCGAAATGCACCGCCATCTGAAATTCTACCCTGGATTCCTGCATCAGCAAAGGTATAGCAATAGTTAGCGTCACAAACAGCCATCAGAACGACACTAAACGTTCCTTTGTAATTTAGATACATACTCCCTGCATTATCACGGTTCTGAATAACGACGTGTTTACCATCTACACATCCAATGCAGTGGGGAAAATTCCACATTAGGTCAAAATCTCTGCTAATTTCTTTCCATCCATTTTCTGGCTTGGCTTCTAAAAAAATACCATCGTGTTAAAAGTGACATTTTATTTAATCATTTTTTGTTTTAAATGTCTCGCTTTTTGTACTAGTGCTAAAATACTTTATTGCTCTGTTTTAGATAATTTTTAAATTTTGCACTTCTTGCCCGAGTAAATTGTGTATGAAAAAATAAAACATAAAAAGATTTCATAGTTTACGCAGGCAGTAAATTATTATCTTGTGTACTAACTTATTTTATTTATATTTCAGTCAGAAAATGATGAAGCTGATCAAGAAAGCGAAATACTGCGAAACACGTCTGCAACTCCAGAACATTCCTCAACCTTCTCCAAATGAGCAGCAACTCGAATCACAGCTGGTAATGAAAGCACCTGTAGAACATCATCTCACAAAGCCCGCTCCCAAAGCAAACAATCCAAATGTCAGGCTACACGTCGAGATGAAGACGACCGAAGAGCAGATGGGGCCTATAGAATTCTGCAAACAGCTTCAAATCACGACGACTTTTCCATATACGGACAGCATGTGGCAAATGAATTGCGAAAACTGAGTTCAACCTCAACAGATAGCAAAACATTATATAAATAATATTTTATTTGATGCTGCTATGGGAATATTTGAACAACCGGCTATTTCAAACCCAGTCTGTCCTACCCCGTTATCGTCAGCGTCGAGTTCTACTCAAAGTTCTTTTAACTGGACTCCAGTTCCTGCACAGTTACCTTGTTCACCAACAGACGTCGTTCCTCTTTCAAGTGATTTGCCGCTTAATGGTAGTAAAGAGAATGCATCAATATCGACAGACATACAGAAGAATGCCTCTACAGCTGATGGAACACGATTTCCTGATATTAATGATTTACTAGATTTCTAACATATTTAAATGCACTTATTTCATAAATTATTATAAATAATTCATACAAATGTGTAAATTTACTTACCTGAATAAATTCCTTTAAAACCTGAATTATGGCTTGACAAACCTCAGGAATAAAAATAGAAATTGTTGAGTCTAATATTCTGAAAAGGTACATAAGTGAACGGTAGTAGTCACCAGTTGCCAAGAATCTCAGAGTGCAATACAATTTAATTTTTGCTGGTATACAGCATCGAAAATTTGTATCAGATTTAGAAATCAGAGGAGATATCAGATTTAGGAGGTAATCAAATTCTTGTTTATTTATACGTGTGAAATTTTTGAACAGAATTCCGTCATCAGCCATAAGTTTGTTGAAGAAGTCGTTTCTATTTTCATCACTATTCAGAAACAACTCTCTACACCATATCTTGCGTCTTCGCCTTTTGCTTCCTTCGATAAAATAAATAAGCCGCCGCGGCAACTGTTTGCAATGACATCTCGAAACAAACTGGACAGGTTAAAGAAACCAGTCGCAGTAGGTGTAAAGGACCAGCCGCATGCTGCAGTGGTTGCTCCCGTTCGCATGCTGCCTACAGATTAGCAGGGTTCAAACGATCGCATGCTACAGGCAACTTAATTGCCTATGTTTGCCTCAATGTAAGACCGCCTTTACGGAGAGTTAAAAACGATTTTTCCGCGGTAGCTACGCTGACTGGAAGTGGAGCCAAAATTTGTAGAAATTTTTTTATGGTTGGGTACAAATTTTGGTCGCACGCTTCAATAAGATTAGCTATCGACTCTTGTATGACAAAATCAATTTGAGATTATCTTTTCCATTTGGTCATCCAGAGTTGGTGTTTATTTAAAACTGTAGATTCATTATCACCAATGAACTGCCGGTACATGTGAAACGCTTTTGTCACTTTTGCAATATCGTTATCCAAATTTCTGTCAATTGGGATTGGTATAAAAACTCCCAAATAACAGAGGTCGAGTACTTCCGGAGATAATCTGTCCTCCAACAGTATACTGTCAAAAAATATTATGTCGAAAAAACAATCGGAACTATTAACTTAAACATATTAACAAAAAACTTTTTTTAGGTTAGACCGTTGTGAAGTGTTTGTGACAGTCCAGCACAAACAAAATATAAGGTCGTCGGCGCCCCAGTAGCGCCATGACAACCAGTGGCGGCGGCTTGAAGTTTTATGGAACGCCTGGTTCTAAATCACCCATGATTTTTTTAGAGCTAGTCAGTCGTAGCGTTTTTATCAACAGCCTATTGATCTAAATAGATCGTGAAAGTGAGACTTTACCAGTTACAACTAGTGAATTAGGTTGTGGGCATGCCCACAGTGCTCAAAACGGTGGATCCGCGCCTGGATAGTCCCGAAAAGTGTTAGCTTATTTTGGCATAGTTGATTTTATACGTAAATAAAAATTCATAACTACTTTTAAATTATAGAAGTGTTTGATAATCATCGAAAAAAAAAATACTTAAGGATTGAGAAAACAAAATAAATACTAATATTTTTTCCGAACACACGCATCTAATGCTTTCAAGGCAATAGGCTCATCATCATATGAAAGAACAGCGAAAAAACTTATATCTTTGGTCAAGATTAACGTTTTTATAATAAATAATGGTCAAAACCGATGTAAGGACCTTAAATTACAGTTTGTATTACCGACAAAAAAGAATATCTTAAATATTTTAAGTTTTACACCGTAGTGTTGGAGGTGGTGATTGTAAGCAAGGTGGGTGATATCTATCAGCCACACTGAGGCCCTGGAAGGATGGGTGGCTTTGGAAGCGACAAAGAACAGTCCTCCAGTGGCCAATCGCAGTGCGCTCGGGTAGTTGGTCTCGTTTGAGGTGCTAACACTGCGCCCCAAGCTAAGATGTGCGCAACCGTGTCGAGGGCTGAATGGCAGCGGGGTATAGCTGTCGCAAACGTGCCTCAGGGATACCAGGCGACCTCCCTGGTACTAGCCTTACCCATACATGCGGGGCTCTGTATGGGTGAACCGTTATTTTCCTAGCTACTCGTGGGAACAAAATGGAAACTCTAACAAAAAACATATTAATGAGCAAGAGGCTAGATCTGGTGGTTTGCAGGGAACTCGGATCTGAAATTAAAAAACCAAAATCAATGGAGGTGGGCTCTGAATCAGGGCAAACCGTGACTATTGAGTCGAACCGCGGATCGAAGAGTGGAAGATCTGAGGCCAACGTGACATCGTTACAGTTAATGAGGACTCTGAGAAGCGTCAGGCCGATGCGTAGGAGGAGAAACGTCAGCGGGGCGAAAAAGAAGCGACAAGGAAGGTCCAAAAATGAGGAGAACCCGTTTCAGGGGGCCTTTAAGCGAGGCGACTTTGCTGGAAACACGGGGAGGCAAGGAAGGCTCTGCAAAACGTAGCAGGGCCTCGAACGAAGCCCCCGAAAGAGACGTCGAAGAGAGACGCAATAAAGGGTTCGACCGCACGGCCCCTGGGTCTCGTACTGGACGGGGTGATGGAACCGTGTAGCTTAAGGGTTGGTGTAGAGCATAATGAGCTTAGACCCGGTGCTCGGGCCCCAGCAGGAAACTCACCATGATACAATAGATAGATAGATAGATAGATAGTATACATAAAATATATAGATTGTGAAAGCACTACGTAACTTAGCTTAGGCCGGTGCTCGGGCCCCAGTGGGGGGAACCACCATTATACAATAGATAGATAGATACATAGATAGATAGTATACATAAAATATATAGATTGTGAAAGACTACGTAACGTCAATTGTACCGTAGTTTAATTGATTACTTTCGTGACACCTGCTTGTCACGAATGAAAAAATCCTTTTATAAAGTCTGTGAAATGCTTAAAACTTGGTTAGAAATACGTAAAGATAAAATTAAAATTATAGTCTGAAGCATTAATTTGTTTTTTTTGTACGAAATAAATTTGGTAGTATTTTGTAATGCTACGTTTACACGCTTGGCAAGTCGCACAAGGCTCCCGCGCAAGCGGTGAACGGGGTGTTTGACTTAGCTTGCGTGAGCTTGCAAAGCAGCCGCCGAGCCAAGCAGGTGCCGGTTTTTAAACACAAATCAAATATGTTTGCGGCAAGCGCTTGGAACTCACCAACGCACTTAAGCGTGTAAATGGCATCCAAGCGTTGGATTGTCGGCGCTTGCCACCATGGCAAGCGTGTAAATGTAGCACAAAGGTTTGTTTAAAAAAACATACCATGAAATATCTTGAAACGGTAGTACCAGTCTTCATCTCTGTGCGAAATCTTGGTTGACTTTTATTCAAAAATTACCGCCAGTATCTGACTTTCTTTACGAGATATGGGCATATCTTCAAAAACTCCGATTTGGCGCCTTTTGCCATGTGGTCCATCTGGGTTAAGAGCTTTATAAGGTTTTTACCATCCTCATTGATAGGCGAGGTTTAGGATGGTCTTGGGTCTTCCTGCTTGGCGCATTGCCTTTTTTGTTAACTGAAATGTGGCTCTTGTTTCAGTCATGATTTATATTATTAAAAATATATTTATAAACGTTTACACAAAAGCACGTCCACTTAAGTCAAATTTTGACGTTGACTGATAATACTGCAATTCAGTATATTTAAAAACTAACCGTGTGTTAGCAGCGGCGTAACGTGACCTGTAAAAGTGGGGGGGCAGTAAATTTTTTTAAGAAAAAAAAAAAAACCTTTTTAAACAAAAAAAAATTAATAAAAAGTATAAATAAAAATTTTATATTCAAAATTAAAAAAAACCCCAAAATACAAGACTTAACTTACAAAAAAAATAAAATTTTAATAAAACATCATTCTTCGATTTTTGATAAAAAATACTTCAGTTAACATTTTTAACCTTCTTTGTCATGAGTTTTAAGATTTTTTTCAAATACATTTACCCAATACATTAAAGCTAACCCTGTCAACCTTTCTTTCCCCATTGTTTTCTGAGGTAACCTTTTTATTCTCAACGTCGAGAAAATTTCTTTGTGACGCCGAACAATCGAGTTAAAAAATCAAAAAGCTCTCACCTAATGGCAACATTAGTTTAAGATCCTTTTTAAAAATTTTCGGCATAATCTTCTAGGCAGTTGTCAATATTAGGTGGAAGCATTGTTGAAAGTCTTGTGCGGAAAATTGAGAAACGTAATTTATAAAAGTTTTTATATAATTTGTTTTTTTTCTTAAAGGTATTTTTTGACCAGAAGACAGTTCTCTAAGAAGTAAGTGGTCCCAAAAAAGTGGGGAGAAGGGCTACCCTGCCGCCCCCCGACCGCGCCGCTGTGTGTTAGCAGGAATAAAAAGACTATCTAAAGTATTCAATATATTTAAAATTATTTATATAATTTCTTTCGGAAACTGACTTTAAGGTTTTACCATGGAATTATAAATTATTTTTTCAAAATACTAATTATTTTCACATTCTAACGCTTTCGTAATTATTCAAGTAGGTAGTGCAAGGTTTTTATTATACAATAATTATAAACAAAAAAAAATACGGGAAAATTTTTTTAGCTAACTATTTTTTTTATTAGCTAAGTTAAATATAATCACACTAAATACACTTATGAAAAATAAAGGGTCAAGTTTCTATCTAAAAATTTCGGCCTCTAAAGTACTAACCAGGGCCGTATTTAGGCGGTGGCGAAATGGGCGCCCGCCAAGGGCGCAGCTACTGGGGGGCGCAAAATCGGCCATGGTTTTTTTTTTATCAGTTGTCAGTGCCCTAGATATATTATTATTATTTATTGACAAAATTAGTCAAATAAATCAACTACAACAGAACAATTTTATAACAGATTTTAAACCTAGATACTTAATTTAATTATTTTTAATATATTAAGACTGTATACCTACAGCGTAAATGTATTTTTTCTAATATTTAAGATGCGGATAAATTGGTATTTTATAAATTAAAGGCAGCACTAGTTCTTTTTAAAAAGCTTAGGAACAATTAAAAAATTAATTGGTTTTTTTTTTATGTACACTACGTTTAATTGTTAACAAAATTTTAGTAAGTAAGTTTATTCATCCGCAAATAAGGATGTATGGTTAATTACATGATATACTTCACTTCTTTAGTCAGATACAAACAGCAAGCTAACTCTGAAACCCATAGAACAGACATTTTTTGTCCGTAATAGAAAATCTGTTTAGACCCGCCCCCGTAAGTTTTATCGACTATTATCAGATATCCGAATGGCTTTTTGGGGAATAGAAATAGAAAGACCCCCCAGGGTCTTGCTACGGTTTGTTCTCTTTTTATCCCATGAAAATGTACATAAGTTTATTTGTCATTGCTATATTTTTTTTTTATTTCATTTTAAATTTTAAGTGCCCCTAACCGTCTTCGTTTATTTTTGTTTTTTTTTTTTCAAGTCGAATTTTATTATTTGAATTACATGTAATTCCTAGAGTGTGGTAACGTTTATTTTTAAATAAATAAATTAAATTCTTAAAGTTTGGTGTTTGTGGTCTTGGTTTGAAGATTATGAAATGGAACCAATTTTTATCATTTTGTAAAACATAGCTTTGAGAAAACCAAAAAATATGTAGTTGGACATTGCACTTTATAATAAAGCATTTATATCTTTTTGCGTTTTTATTCTTCCCAAAAAATGTCCTCACATTTCTTTAAAACATTTAAATTTTTTTTAACCAAGTTTCTTTTTTAAAAAAAATAATCGAAAACTCAAAATTTTACATTTCTTAAAAAAATTTTCCCCAAAAAGATTGGATGCCCTATAACTAGATTGCCCCAAAAAGTAACGCCACCTCCATTTTTTAAAAAACTAAAATGTTAAAATGCTCTAGGGAAATCTTAATATCTCCTCAAAAAAGGGAATATCAAAATGAACAAAATTTAAAAAAGTAATAAAAAAAAAGGGGGTTCAAGGTTTTAATAATAAAAAAATCCCACTAGGGGGAAATCTTTCCAAAAATAGGACTTTTTTTAAAACAACCATCTTTTCATGTTGAATAATACAGTACCAATTTGTAATAGAAAAAAAGAATCTTTCTAACTTATTTCTTGTCTATTTCTATCTCTACTAAATTATTACGGTTGCCTGCAGTTGTTTAAAAAAATTATGTAAAAAAATTTTAAAACCCACAACTTTGCATTTAATTTTTTTTAAATCTCCTCGTTTTCATTGGGTGGGGATTCCAAAACCCCCCCAAATTTTTTCCCGGTTTTGGGGAAGGGGGGGGGCAAAAGTTAAGCTCCGCCAAGGGCGCGGCCATACCTAAATACGGCCCTGGTACAAAATTAAAGTTTGACTCAGTTCTGTCCATAATTTTATTCTAAACAAATTGCATATGGAAAATACTTCGAAAAATTCTTTTATTTGGGGGCAGTTCCCTGGCTAAGGCCCAAGTAATATCGTACCGGGGTGTCTGAAGTGTGGTAATAGGGAGTTTATTCACACGAGACTTAAATTTTTTTAGATTTGAAAAAAAAAGGAACATTTTTTGCGAGTAGCGGTTTTTTTAGTCTGGACACTCTAGGGATGAAGGAAAAAAAAAAGTGGGCAGATGGGGGGCCCCTCAAGTTAGACTGTAGAAGGATGTAAAAAAGTGGCACTACGTGTTGGTCTGTTGGGAGCTCCAAAAAAGTTTTCTGGCCAACTTTTTGGGCAAAACCCTGAAAAACCTAAAAAGGGGGAAAATTCCCCCCCAGCTTGTCGGTGGGCAAAAAAAGGAAGTTTCTGTAAGTGTGGGATTTAAAAAAGACTAACAGCTTTGTCTGAATGGAGTCAGAATGCTAAGTGTTTTAAAGACGCCATTCTCCAGAGGTGAGATTAATATTCTAAAGGGGGTCTTCTAAGATACATACAAAGCATACAGATTAGAAGGAGAAAAAAACTTTCTGGCTCAAAAAAAAGGGAACCCCAAAATTTTTGGGGAGCTGAGACTATGGATGTAATGTGTTTGTCCGGGTTTCCGGTGGTTAAGGTTATTCTCAAAAGCACCCACAAAATAAAAGATTCTTTGTTTAAATTTTTCCCCTCCTATGTAACGGATGAGCATTGGCCGATTTTTTTTTCAATAAAGAACATGACTGTGTTTAGGAGGCATTAAACCGGACAAGATTACTTTAAGGTCTTGTGAAAAAATATCTGCAGACCCTGGCTGTAGTACTATCGTCAGCAAAACTATGGATAGGATTGGTTGTGGAAGAGAAAAATCGTTGATGTGAAAAGAAACAAATTGATTCCAGTACTGACCCCCCCCCCCCAGCATTAATTGAATAGAAGTTGGAAGAATCACCATTTACAATAACTGATATACGTCGATTAGAAAAAAACTGGATAGCCAAGAACAATGCTTAGGTGGAACCCCCGGGGAAGGAAGTTTTTAAAAAGAAAAATCATGTTATACCTGATCAAAAGGATTAGATATATGGGGAGCAAAGATGGGGGATTTAACAAGAAACAAAAAGGGACTTTTCCCCAAGTTGTGTGAGAAAAAAAAAGAACCTATTACGTGTGTTAAATTAAAAGTTAAATTTTTTTACTTTTTTTTCCCCTTTCCGGCCATAATTATGCATTCCAATCGGACACCCCTTTTTTACTGATCTGCCCTTTTAAAAAAAAAAATTAATTTACACAGATAGATCAGTAACAATTTGCAATTTCCAAAAAAAGGGGGGAAAAAACAAAGTTATGGCTGAAAAAAGGAAGAATTAATTAAATTAATTTTTTAATTAAACATACATTAAAATTATGTATCCTAGAAAAAAAAAAGGGTGTTTTGGTGTATAATTTAATCCAATAAAATTATGAAGTTTTTCTGGTCAAATTTTAGATGTAAACTTGGCTTTTATATTACATCAGTGTTTTTTTTTTTTGGCTTTTTTTTTACATCAGTGTTTTTATTCGGATCTTTTTTTTTTTTTCTGAGTTTAAGAATAAAAAAAAAATTTCCCCCGTTTAAAATTTTAAAAAGAAATTTAAAAGATTTTAAAAAAACTAAGGTTCAGTCAGATTGAACCCCAAAAAAAGCCCCTAAATATCATACAAATAGGCAGTTTTCAAAATGTTTCCCTTTTTGTGACCAAAACCCCAAAAAGGATAAAATTTTAAGTTTTTATTTTTTTCGTAAAGTGCTTTATAATTTTGAGGCATCGATGAATGAGTAAGTCAGTTAGTCAGTCAGTTGTAAAATGGACGATTTTCGAAATCGAAAATTTAAAAGGAAAACCATTCCCCTTAACTTTCTAATTTTTTTTAATGAACCCCAAAAATACTTGGGTGAATTAAAAAAACAAATATCATATCTTTATGTAAACAATTAAAAGGGTTGGATAGAGGGAAATAGGCTGAAACTTCGTATATACGGGGTTTGGGCCAAAATAGGTAACCCATTTTAAGTGAAAACTTTTTGTTTCTGAATTGTAAAGAAAACTTGGGAAATTCATAATGAAGCAACTATCAGTTACCCCCGCACAAAAAGTGTCGACTTTTATTTTCTAAATCGGGGAATCAAAAATTTTTTAACCCAAGTCGATACCATGCACATTTTAATACCAGACATGCGCCCACTAAAAAAAGGTCGTGCTTTTTTTTGCTAAGTTTGGAGAAACAGAAAGCGTAAAGGGTCCTCTAAAACAGGTAGACCACGTTCAGCAAGAAACCCCGAGAATATCGAGCGAGTTAGAAGTTTAAAGATGAGGGGTGCTTCAATTTCAACCAGAAGACGTTTAAAAGGGAAAATTTAATTACCAGGACCAGCCTAAACGGGTATTGAAACTTGATTTGTTTTTCCCCCTTTTAAAAAAACAGCCAGGTCATAAAAAATTTAACCTCTTTTTTTAAAAAAAAAACTACAGTATATGCTCTTCAACAATTTGTTGTAGAAAATTCAATTTTAAAATTATCCGACGGACACACTTTCATTTAAACGGGGATGTTAATAAACAGAATAGGATTCTGGGCCGCTAAAAAAACCCCAAATGATTCAAGAGAAAAAAACCCCCAAACCCCAAATTGCGTAACTGTTTGAAGTGGGGCTTCAACTAGAGTGATCGGCCCCATTTTTTTTTTGATAATGCAGGCAACGCAATGACGGTCAATACGAAGGGGTCCAAATAATGCTTAGAGAATTTTTTTTTTCTTTACCCCAAAAACCCCAGAATTTATGGTTTTAACGGGGGGGTGCCACATGCCACACTGCTAGGCGAGTCTTATTCTTTTAAGAACTGTGTTTTCTTAAAAAAAATTTCTATTGCGACCCGAACTGGCCCCCCAAAATCGCAACGGGGGGCCAAAAATTTTTTTTCTGGGGCTACCTAAAAGAAAAAAATATCAAAAATAAACCGCGGACACTTGAGAACCCCAAAAGACAATATTAGGAAAAGAAATTTAAAAAAAAAAACAACTAACCATTAAAAACGTTGACGTTAGTGATGGAAAAAAATATTTTTTAGGCAAGACTGTGTTTTAAAAAAAAGAAGGGGATCTGAGACATTATTTTTTTAAATAAATCTTCAAGAAAATATTTTTTTATTGTTTAAGAAAATATTATACTGAATTTATTAAATAAAAAATTTGAAAAATAAATGGGTTTTTCCCACCTTTAACCCACCCTGTATAAACACTGCGTGACTCGGGGGGAACTTGGTCTGGCCATTTTTGGGGCCCTACCATACGCCTAAGACTACATATAGTTGCACCTCCTCAAAATCTCAGGCGGTGTATTTTTTAAAAATTAAAACTAGATTTTTTTAAAATTTGGATGTTACTGTCTATATTATGAAGATTCTTTAGCTTCTTATCATATATTAAGCATTCTGTAGTAAAAACCCCAATAATCTTAGTTTTTTTTTCTGGGAAAAAACTTCTACCTCTCGTAGTAAAAAAATAGTTTGGGTAGTGAATCATTTTGACTCGGAATTTTTTTTTCCAACGGATTTACCTGAAATTATTACATAAGGTAGGAAAACCCCAAGATCAAGTTTATATCAAGCTGACGGGGTTTTTTCCCGAGGGTGGTTGCCAATCTTGGGGGTTGAAATTTTTAATTACATTTTAACTACAAAAATCAAAAAAAAAATAATTCTAAGTAAAAAATGTTTTTTCCTTTTTTTTTGTAAAGTTTTTTTTTTATTATCTGCGTTTGAAAGTTCCCCTTTTTTTTTGACGAAAAAATTGACGTTTTTAATGGGTTTTTTGCTAATAACTAATAAAAATTCATTTTATCAAAAAAAAAATCGTAAAAAAAAAGGGGGGGTTTGAAAAACCGACAAAACCCTTTTTTATAATTTCTCCACCACCAATACGGACAAAGCTACGGCTTTCTAAGGGAAAAGTTTTATTGGTCAATTGCTAAATTTGAAAGATTCAAAGTCAAATAGATGAAAAACTTTGTTTTTTTCGGGAAAACCTTTTTTTTAAAGTATACAATAAGACCTTTTTTTAAAAAAGGAAAAAAAGAAGTCTTTAGCATTAAAATTAAGCGAGTTATGAAAAAAGGGGGTCGGTCCCTACTTTTTCTATAAAAAAATCAGCGGAAACAATCCCTAAAATTTTTGCCAAAATTTAAAATCCAAATTTTTAAAAAAAATTGTTTTTAAAAAAAAAACGAGTTTCCGTAATTTTAAAAAAAAAGCCTTATTCTTTATAATAAAAAAATACGGATCAAAAAATGCAAAAAGCAAATTGTATTTTTTTGTTAAAAAAGTTTTTTTTTTTTTATAGATTTTCTCCCTTTTCCTCTTTTAAAACCCCAACCCCTTTTACCCTTTAAACTCACCTCATTTCAAAACTAAGATATTTAATGGAATTTAATTTATAGACATTAGCCCCCAAAACCCTACAAAATCATTCTTAAAAAAAATTTTTTTTAAAAAAAAAGAAGGAGCTATGTTAAAAAACCAATAATATTTTTTTTTAAAAAAATTTAATAGCCCCTTCGGAGCAGTCCTGTATAAATTTTTTTTTGTCTATGTATGTAAATATGCAGTGTATATACTTTATGTCCTATTTATAATAAAAAATTTAAATTTTTTAAAATTGCAGTGTTGTGGGGGGGTTTTTTTTAAGGTTGAAAATTTGGAATATAAAAATTGGAATATTTTAGGGGTAGGTAATATTTTAAATTAATAAATTTATCAAACTATTATTTTTTTTTGGGGAAATATTTTTTTTTTAACTATAATAGGGGTTGGTTTATAAGGGTTAGAAACCAAAAGAAATAGGGGAAAAATTTTAAGCAACACCCTTCTAAAATTAAATTACTATGATTAATTAATCATTTTTTAGGCTAAAATATATTTTTTTTACTTTGGGTCTAACAAAAAGGTTGATTTCTAAGGGTTAAAATATTCTAAAATTTATTTCAAAGCATAAAGCAATCATTATTAAACTAATTTTTAAACCAAATTTTCCCATCTTAAGGTTTTAAAGTTATTTTATAAGTTTTGACAATTAGGGAGTTTTCCTTAAAAAAAAAAAAGCGTCCATCGGCATGATATAGAATATGAAGAAGAGGGAAGATCATAATTATAAATTTTTATAATCGATGCAGGAAAAAAAAAAATGCGGGTTTTGCCTTTTTTTAAAACCTCATTTCTGGGATTATATGTATCATCAATAGGGTTCATTCCGGAATTCTGGTCGAAATTCCCCCGGGGAAAATTTCTTTGTTCCCGGGAAATCAAGCTCGAGAAAACTCGAACTGGAAATATTTTTGAATGAAAAAATTAAAAATATTTGCGTTTGCCGTTTGTTTCAAACGCGGGGAGGGGGGCGGCACGGACCAAAGCCCAGTGGTACCCTTTGATCTCGACGCTCCCCGGGGCGCCCCGGGGGCGTCGTTTTATACATGATACAATACAGTGGTAATACACATTCATTCGTGTTTCTACTCTACGAGTTCAGACGGTTTACAAAGTTATCCTGAGAGCTGGCACCAATTTTTGGGGGGGGGGTTTTTGGGGGAAAAACTTGTCATATACTTCTCCTATTAAACCCCAACATGAAACTGCAGACCTGGCTGGTGAGTAGCGAGGTAAATCACCCCTTGATTTTTTTTTTTTCCAAAAATGTATTTGAGGCAATATGCAATTTTATATGTTGTAGTCTGATTGTTGATTTTTTTTTAAACCATTTTTTTCAGAAATTCACAATTTTTTTTTTTTTTTTATCGAAATTGACTAGAAACCTCATGGTATAGTTAATAGTAACGCGGCAAGTAAGAACGCAAACAGCTGCCGTAAACGTTCTCTCTTACACTACGCGCTTGTGTATAGCGCTACTCAGTCCTCTATAAAAATTTTTTGATCCCAGGGGTAGGGGAAATCCAAAAATGATCTGTCTTTTAAAATCTTTTTTTTTTGTTAAAAATAAACCCTATTAAAATTTCGTTGCCTCAAATACATTTTTTTTTTTTTTTTCAAAACATTTTTGCCCCCCCTGGCGGTTAAAATTCCGACAATATCTTGACGGATTTTTTTAAAAAATTTTTAAACCATTTAACTACAACATATAAAAATTGCATATTGCCACAAATTTTTTGGATTTTTTAATTTAGGGGGTTATTTAGCCCCGCTACTCACCACCAGGTCTGCAGTTCCGGTTGGGGTTTAATAGGAGAAGTATATGACAAGTTTTCAGCTTGCCTCAAATAGCTACCCAAAAATTGCTGC
>JAHBCN010002713.1:0-86279 GCA_019359885.1 Listronotus oregonensis
TACTGGGTCAGTAAGACATACAAAATTCAAAAGAATTATAAGGCCACAAATCAGTAGGAACATCACTGCTTTTCCATACGGATTGCAGACAGGCACTACTAGCCCTAAGGAGACCACGCTACACCTCGGGTCTGGTACTAGAATGTCACCGTGCCCTTCGCTTCCAGCAGGAATGTGGTCACCCTCTGCTTTACCAAAGGACACGCCCACTCCAAAGGCAACCGCATCGCTGACTCGTTGGCCAGTATGGATGCCGGGATCAAACCTTTTAGACCCGAGCCTTTTATATGTCTGACAGGGTCTGCGATGAGGGACCTAATCAAAAGACACTCTTATTAGCAGATTACATGACGATGGAATGAAACAGTGAACTAAAACTTTTCCAGGGAGTTATTAAACTATCCAGATAGAGATACAGCTAAACATTACTTGGCATTGTCTAAGGCGAACCTTCGTCTAATCACGGACGCTTTTATTGGACATTCTCACCTACTTTAAATCAGTAAGATGGGCGGCGTACTGAGTGAGGAGTTTCCGTTAGGAGCTAGCACAAAGGCCTACTGAGGCCTAGGTGCAGTGATGTTTATCATCCTCCTCACTTTTAGATACAGATAAAGTCACAAATAAATAATCTGTAAAAGATATATTTTATACTAAAAAGCTCTAATATGACAGCTTAATATTAGGTTTACATCATTAAACATTTTGTGCAAGTCATTACATTTTGAGAGTGTATCTGACTTTGTATATTGATATTTTTATTCCCCATATAATTCATATCGTTTAAATTTTGAACCACTTATGTTAATATTTTCTAGTCCAAACTTTGATATTTCCAAAAAATGAAGCAAAAAATTCTTATAAAAATACTGTAAGGTAATATGCGCGTTTTAAACGTTTTCTTGCGATTTCTACAAATAACATTTTTGATCCATTTAAAAAAAATGACAACTTTAACAGATAACAAGTGCCATTTTAGACAGCGTGTCTGAATGATTTTTTTTATACAATTTAAAGTACATACCAAAAAAAAACTGCTATTATATATAGAACTTACCTAATTCTTCATTAAGAGTAGTGGTCCTAGCTTTGGCGTATGAATTATATTTTTTATGGTACATTTGTTCATCCCAGTTTATTTGAAAACTTTGTACAAAACGGATTACTTCCACTGAGACGTATAGTGAGATCGGGACCACCGTGTTTAGCACAATGGCATAGGAAAAAAATACAAGTAGAGCTAAAAATAGATATAGATTTATTAAAATACATACAGTTGATAATAAGTCGGTCAGAATAACGAGTAACTGAATATTATAGAGCAATGTATCCAATAAATATACACAGTAAAATGTTGCTTTATATACGAAAGGTTTTAAAGTTTCAGTATATTTTTTTTTATAAATTAAATAGTTTGTGGTAAACTGAACTGGAATTTATTAATTACAAGTCACTACATATTTTTTAATAATAAGCCCACTTTGTTATATATGTTAAAATTTTTGTTATGGCGGATTTATGTCTTAAAAAGTCCTTATTGGATACTCCGACAAAAATTTCTATCTTTATACTCTCCACTTTGTTAAAAATTTTATGAAACACAAAATACAGTTTTTTAATTGTATATATAAAAGGTTATATAAAAATTTTTTATAGGATAAATTTTAAATGAAATATAAAAAATGTGATTTTTACCAAAAATTTCTAAAAATAGGAAAACAAATATTTATGGTATTTTTGGGTTTTTCTAATATTAATCATTTATTTTATTTATTTAAATCTCAAACCACTCAAAATTTGCAGAAAAATTCAAAAAATAAAAAATTTCTTATTTTAAAATTTTTCCAGGGGGTATAACTTGAAAAAATCCCGAAAATTCGGTTTTTTGATTGAAAAGTGTTTCATTTAGACAAAAAGGTTAAATAACCCAAATTAAAGGTCTTGTAAAAATGCATAATTCCTATCCTATAAAATTTCTTGTAGCTTTTACAGTTTCTAAGGTATTGACGTTTAAAATAAAAAAAAACCATATCTCAAAAACTAAAGGAGATACAAAAAATTTTATGAAACAAAAAATACAGCTTTCTAAATTGTCTATATAAAAAGTTATATTATATATAAACATTTTTGATAGGATAAATAATAAAGGAGATATAAACAAAAATGTGAATAAATTGAGAAATTGATTCTAAAGTAAAACAAGAAAAACCAGAAAATCAAATTTGCTTAAAAATGAATGAGCATTTTAAAATTATTTAAGTTTCCGGCAACCCAGTAAAAACGATTTTAAACACAATGATTGCAATGCAAACAAGCGAGCAGCAAGAAGCAAGTATTGTTCCGGAACATTTTATAACTGAAGCAGTTTTCTCAGAACAGGTATTTTTATGAAATGGAACAGTTTGTACCTGTT
The DNA here is from genome assembly GCA_019359885.1 of Listronotus oregonensis. NCBI lineage: Eukaryota > Metazoa > Arthropoda > Insecta > Coleoptera > Curculionidae > Listronotus > Listronotus oregonensis. The sequence continues at coordinate 2,414 of JAHBCN010002713.1, forward strand.
CTTGAAAACACCCTGATGCGACCATCCCTAGTTTTAATAAGTTTCTTTTCATTATTTTTTTTAACGTAATGCTAACGATGTTAGAGATGTAGATAGTGACAATTTAATCAATTACCATTATTTAAACCTTACCTATGATTGTGGCTCCTCCTAAGGGCTCGGAAGGAACCAGAGTATCCCAAGGCAGGAAAGTCTGGAAGTAGCGGCCCACGAGCGACTCCCAGATACCGCAGGCCACCATACAAAAAAGGCACATCGATAATAGAAAAAACACTATCTAAAATAAAAAATGGATGGATATTAGGTGTTACTTATTAATTAATAGACTTTTGGCATGTCATTGTAAGTATAGAGAAATTATTTTTTTTTCTTTATTGTAAAAAGTGTAGTTATACAGTGCCTTCATTAATGTTTGTACACCACGTGACCACGCGATTTTGGTTTGTAAAAGTGGCTCCACTGCTTGGTTTCTTTCCTATTTACAAGGTTGCCAAGTTGAAAAAAAAGTTCAGAAATTTTTTGCCTACGTTTATTTTTTTCTGTGACCATTTACCAGTTTCAATCTCCGAACAAAGCAAAAAACTTTTGTCAAAATTACTGATTATAATAACCTCCTAAAATGTTAAAATTCTAAAATCATAATCAGTGCAGGTTAATGGTCAAAAGAACACACCTTTATGAGGAAAAAATTAGTGTTGGCAACACAGCTCTGTTTGACAGCTGATTTGACTGATATTACTGACAGACCGGTCATTGTTGGCGTATTTGGTTTTTGGATAGTTTATTTGGAAAAGTTTTAGATTTTTTTGATTAAATTATTTTCAAAAACGAACTTTACAAGCTTAAAACAGTTCTTTTCAGAGCTACTTTGCATATTTCGGGTTTTAAAGGTAAGTTACATGTGTTTTTGTTATTGAGGTTACGTAAATAAAACTGTTTTATTTTAGAAAACGTTTAAAATGTGGACTGCGGAACAAGATGCCTTTATAATAATGGCACATTTTAGAAGTGCAACTCGTAATGAGGATGGATCTTGGTCATATTCTTCCAAAGTTGCATGGACCAGTTTAGCTAAAGGTTCCTGACAATCTTGTTGAGTATGAAACATTTGTTCATCACAGACGTATGCTAATCAATCGTTTTGAAAACAAGCATTGCATTTGTAAGGGAAAGTCCACTGGAAGGCCTAGCGTGCTTAAGAACCTGTCCTTGAAGATATGCGTGTCCGAATGGAGCACAGTCCTAACAAATCGGTAGAGAAGCTGTCTACTCAGACCGTAAGGATAGTATTTTAAATAAAATTGAAATTTATGTTTACAATGCCATACATTTTTTTTAGGAATGTCTGTTGGTACTTGCCATAAAAGCACTTACCAAAAAATTAGAAATGCATCCATATAAGGTCACAGTATTGCAAGAACTCCTTCCACCAGATTATGCAAAGAGGGTGCAGTTTTGTCAATGGTTTAATGAAATTTTAACAATGATGATGTTTTGGACCGTACTTTCTTCTGATGAAGCATGGTTTCATTTGTCCGGTTATGTAAATAGTCAGAACTACCGAACTTGGGCCACGGAGAATCCACATACCTTTATCAGAACAGTTTACACCTAATTAAAATAGGGGTCTGGGTAGCATCGAGAAGAAGGATTATAGGTCCAATATTTTTAGCGATACAGTAAATGCTGAAAGGTACCATAATATTCTGCATGAATTTTTTGAGCAACTTGATGATGAGGAACTTCAGTGGGGCTACTTTCAACAAGATGGGGCTCCTGCACACACAGCTCGGCAACTTTGCAATACATAGCCGAATTTTATGAAGATAGAATAATTAGCAAAGATGTATGGCCACCTCGTTCTCCAGATCTAACGCCATTAGATTTCTTTTTATTTGGATATTTAAAAAATAAGGTCTTCAGAAACAGACCTCACAAGGTTGATGAACTGGAGGAAGCAATTCGAGCGAGATAGGATACATTACAGTTGACCAGATTCACAATGTGTTTGATAATTTAAAAAGAAGAGTCAACATATGTCTAGAAAATGAAGGAAGACATTTTGAACACTTGCTATAGTGTTAATTGTTATTCGCTTATTAAATTATTGTTATCTTTGTTATTATGATACTTGCCCAATAACTTTTAGTTTTTTTTTTCCGTTAAAGAATACCTGGGCACCAACTTCATTTTTGATTACTGACTTAAAAATTTTAAAGAGAAGATACTCTAAGACTCTCATGGCTGCAAAGCTATTTGTAAAATTATTGTTTAAGTTTTATTACATTTTAATGTTTGTGCATGACTTACTTGTATTTTATTGTGATGTAACTATACTTTCTTTTTATTTTAGTATAATATTTAAATAATTGGAATTTTTTGTAGATTGTTGCATCTTAATTTCTTTTAGTATGTAATAATTATCCTAATTTATTTTATTATGTAATAATTGACATTTAATTTATTAATAAAGTACAAATAAATCTAAGTAATGCCCACCATTTTAAGTCAAGTAGTTTTATTTAAATAATATAAATAAATTGTGTAAACTACAAGTTAACATGACTTGAATAGTCACAGAAAATGGCCTTAAGAGGTATTTTTGTACAGTAACATGGATTTGAATGCGGTTCCTTGCATTCAATTCGTGATAATATGAAACTTTGCGTAACAAATTTAACTAATGGAAATGAATAACTGCATTTGTGCCTTATAAAAATGCATTTTAAAATTAGCAATTATAAAAAAATTTTAACTAGGTAAATAATGATGAAAATGGGCTCAATTTGTTACTCAGGGGTTTTCGAGGTCGCTGAACACGATATGACATTGGCAAGGGCCTGCGGAGTACCTGGTGCGCGCTAAGGATGGTGTAAACGTCATCTTCTAAAGTTTTACAACAAATCCTGCTGTCAGTCAAACTGTGGTAAAATTCCAGTTAACGTTTACACTATCCTCAGCGCGCACCAGGTACTCCGTAGACCTTGCCAATGTCATATTCGGCATGTCAGCCACCTTAAAACCCCGAGTATCAAATTCACATTTCCATCATTATTTACCCAGTTATACATTTTTTATACCTAACTGCAAACCTTAAAATGCATTTTTAATGCAGAAATAAAGTTTTTCTATTCCAATAATTCAATTTGTTTACAAAGTTTGTAGACGTCGATACGAATCAAATAAAAAACCCCATTCAAATCCATTTTACTCCACAAAAAATACTCGTGCATGACTTTCGTTTCCTTGACTAACATTTTTTCTACCCAAATCTAGCAAACTAAATTATTGACAAACAAGAGACTTAAACTAAATGCATATAAAAATTATCCAAAAAAGCTGTAATAACTTAGTTCAATTACAATTATTAAAAAAATGATAAATGGTAAATTTTCTAACCTTAAAAAAACAAAATATTTTTGACATTTCGTCGCCCCAGAACCAGACTATTCTATGTCCATTTTTTCTTTAAATTAAGATTATAGTTCCAATATAGTCTATGTCTAAAGCCCTTTGTGCCAAAATATTCCAAGTGTGCCTATCCCACCTACTTATTGAAAAAGGCAGTGTTCACTTTATTCCATGTCCATTCAACCTTGTTAAAATTAGGTCCAAAGTATTATATGTCCAACTGACCAATAAGAATTAAGGAATTCGCATCATATGTGGACATAGAATAAATTGACTTTACTATTTCTTTTAATATTACAGTGTGCTTTTAAGTGCTTCCTCCTTATTTGTTTTATTTGTTTGCAAAAATATAATATTATAAACATGAGTGATACAGAAGAAGAACTTTCTGAGCCTTTTCAACAGTCTGGGTCAGAATATCAGCCGACAATATTAAGTAGAGGAGAAACTCCGTAAGTTATTTGTTACATTTTGAGGTTAGGTTATTTTTTTATTTAAATTGTTTTAGTCGTTGCGATATCAGTGATAGTTTTTCCGATTTGGAATGTCAGGGAGATAATGAAATAATCTTGGATAATGAAGGCGTTAATCAAAATCAAAGCGGCGTGCATTTCCCCATTGACGGTTGTATTATAACTAGTCCAGTAAATAACCCTAATGATTCTAATAGTCCGGAAAATTTAGATGCTCAGGCAGCCAGGTATTTTAATATATTTTAAATAACATTAAGAATATTTAAAATTAATTAATTATTAATTTTTAGCACGAGCGAAGTGTCTAATGATAAAAAGACAAGAAAAAGAAAACGAGATTCAAACAAGTGGAAAAAAAATATAAGGAAAAGACTACGACAGTCAGGTCAGGAATATAAAAACTGTAAAGGCGATACTGTTCCAAAAAAAACTTTTACGAGGAGATGTGTAAATTGTCGTTTTAAATGCCTTGATCACTTTAGTGAAGACGATGTTGAGTTAATTCACAAAGAATTTTGGAAGAATACTGACAGCGAAAAAGGATTTTTTTATGATAAAACTACTGAAAAATTTTTAGTAAAACGGAAAAGGAATCGAAATGAAAAGAGAATAAAAACAAAAACCTATTCGTTTAAATATTATTTTGTAAAAAATGACGAGAAAATACGCGTTTGTAAGCCCTTTTACTTAGGCGTTTTGGGTATAAGCCAAATCAGAATATCATATTTTTATACTCACAAACGCGCAGGCATTACAACAACGCCGAGTAAAGACCATAGGGGCTCGAAAACGAGTTTACGAATTAAAGATAAAAGGAGACAGACAATAAGAGATCACATAGACATGTTTCCCCGAGTTCCTGCTCATTATTGCAGGAGTAGTTCCTCAAAAGAATATCTGGAAAGATCGTTAACTTTAAGCAAAATGTATGAATTGTATGTTGAGTACTGTAGCGAGAAAAACTTAACTCCCGAAAAAAAATGGTTGTACTGTCACATTTTTAATTTAAAAGAAAAATTATTTGGCTTTTCTCCAGAATAAAGATTTGTATATATTATTTTTAAAATTATACTTTTTTTTAGAGATTATTATGGAGAGCTAGTTGCTCCGCTAATAGTAACAAAATATGAAAAGACATAAAAATGTTTAATTCTTTATAAAATTGAATTGTTTTAAGTACTATAATAAAATAATTATTTTTATGAAATTATATAAAAATGGAAAATAAACTTACTTGAAAACATTGGCAACCCGTTATAAGATACATATGTTATTTAATATTTATTTATCTTATAACGGGTTGCCAATGTTTTCAAGTAAGTTTATTTTCCATTTTTATATAATTTCATAAAAATAATTATTTTATTATAGTACTTAAAACAATTCAATTTTATAAAGAATTAAACATTTTATGTCTTTTCATATTTTGTTACTATTTTAGCGGGAGCAGACTAATCTCATAATAATCTCTAAAAAAGTATAATTTTTAAAAATAATATATACAAATCTTTATTCTGGAGAAAAGCAAATAATTTTTCTTTTAAGTTGATATTCCCAGAAATCAAAATAAACTATAAAAACACATTTTTAATGAAGAATATAATATTGGCTTTCATAAGCCTAAGAAAGATCTTTGTGAAATTTGTTCAGAGTATAATTTAAAAAGCAAGAACATGTTTTAAGCGATGATCTAGAGAAAAAATACAGAACGCACATAAAAGCCAAGTTGTTAGCTCGAGAAGAAAAGCTAAAAGATGTGAATACCTGTAAAGAAGATGAGTCTACAGCCCTTGTTTGCTTTGATATGCAGAGCGTGTTAACCTGCCCTCAAACGCAAATTTCTAAAGCATATTACAAAAAAATTGCTGTGTACAATTTAACAGGATGTGATGTTGTACAAAAGAAAGGATATTGTGTATTATGGCATGAACTGCTTGGTGGAAGGAAAGGTATTGACATTGCAAGCGCATTGTATCTTTTACTTAAAGCAATTTTAGAAGAAAGACCCAACGTTACAACAATAATTTTGTGGTCAGATTCTTGTGTACCACAAAATAAAAATTCCCACATGACTGCAGCTTTATTACATTTTCTTAAAAATCATCCTACTTTAAAATCCATTACACAAAAATTTCAAGTTCCTGGCCACAGTTGTGTGCAAGAAGTGGATGCCATGCACAGTGTTTTGGACCGACATCTAAATAAACTGGAATTGCATAGTCCACTTGCTATTTTTAAAGCCATAAAAAATTCAAGAGCCAAGAAACCATACAAAATTATACAGATGCGAAAACAAAACTTTTTGGATTTTAAAATTTTAACGATGTGTATGACTCTTACCAAAGTCCCATATAAACATGTTGTACAGATTTCTTATGAAAATAATGTGAACATTGTTAAGTACAAAATGAAGTTTGATGAAGTCGATTTACACCCAGTGACGTTCTTAAAAGGTAGTGAAAGGCAAAATTCATTGAAGGCATATTTACAAGGTATTCCAGAGCCCATTGTTCAGCCTTCCCCTGATCCTCTTCCGCAAGACAAAATTGCACATATCAGGTCCTTGGCAAATCATTTCTCAGCAGTGGACTTACAATTCTGGAAATGTATTATTAAAGACTTTTAAACTTTTTAAGGTTAATGATTTAAAAAAATGTTTATTTAAGTTTATTACGTAAAACAATTAAAATATTCTACTTTCTTTAATAATTATTTTAGGTTTAATTAGTTATTATTATAACCATGACCAAACAATTTGCTTTTTTTAAAATAAATTACTAATGCAATTATTGGTCCAAATTATTCCATGTTCAAACATATTTTTTTTATAATATATTTTTTCTTAAAACTTGTTGTTACTATTTACTGTATCTGCATTTGTTCGAAAATACATAACACAAAATTAATTTAAAAAATAAAATTATACCATAGTCTATTTATTTTTAAAATATCTATGGTTTTAAACTTTAAAAATCGTCTCCTGTAAAATTTAAAAAAATGGACTTGGAATAGTCTGGTTCTGGGGCGACGATTTAAAAATCGATTTTAAAATGCACGGCGCCAATGAGTATTTCTAGGGATATTTTATTAAATTTTGTGCAACCTCTGAATAGGCAACCCGCAACATTTTTGGTCACGTGGTGTACAGACATTAATGAAGACCCTGTATATTGATATCATAATTAAATGCTTTCGAAGTTAGCAGCCAACTCTATTCAGTTAGTTAAAGTTGGACAGGGACTGACCATTTTTAATTTTTTTCTAAAAACAAATTCTCAAGGCTATAATTTAAAGATCCAATTTTAAATTCATTCAAGATTATTTAAAAACATGCACATGAGCAAGTCTTTTTTATTATTAATACCAAAAATATTTTAAAGAATAAAAAGGGAAATTTAAGTAGCATGTTGTCTTTTTATTGAAGAACTATCGAAAACGGGCTTTTTTATAAATACAAAAAAAATATTTCTCTAATATAAAAGACAATCTTACCCCTATAATTAAAAAATTAAGCAACCGATCAATGCTGGTTCGCTTAAATTTACTTTTTCCACTATTTTGCATTAATTTTGTATCTTTGCCAGCAAAGATTACCACTCCATAACACCATGTGGTATTTCTTAGGACACAACCTCTTAAAATTATCTAAAAAAATGCAAAATTAAAAAAAAAATGAAAATATACTTTAATATTAAAATTTAAGCAATTTTAGTACCGAATCAATATATAGAGCACAAAAGAGAGTTCTTACATATAAAAATACAATAATTTATATTCAATTGAAATTCATTCATTACACATTACAAAATTAAAATAGAAATAAAAGAATATATTATTAAAAAACTTACAAATATAGATACATTTTTCTAGATAAAAATAAATACACAAAATAAGTAAAACAGATATGGGGAAACACAATTACAAAAATTACAAACCAAATGAGTTCCCTAGTTTAAACTTCTGTTTTGGCAAAAAGTGAACAGGTAATTCAGAAGATACAAAGTTTTTTTGGGAAATAAACGATAAAGACACCTTTTGCCTTCTATAATTTGTCCATTTTCATTGAATTGTAACCATAGTCACAAATGCATTTGACCAATGGGCAGACCTTTTTTATTTTCTATTCATTTAAATATTTTCTTGTAATATTATATTAGCTGTTAATTTTACTACGAGCTTGAGACAATAAGCAATAATTATTACCTTATCATTATCTAGGGAAAATGATCTTCCTTTCCAAAGTAAAACGCCTTCAAATTTATTTAAAAGATTGTTAGGTTGTTCACATATTATTTCACCATCGAACTCGCCCAGCAGCCCGTCGTCTTGTCCCATTTCTGCTGTTTCCACTATACACTGACGACACTTTAAATTTGTTTCACTGTAATAAAATTTATTCTGTTAAAATTTTGAAAAAAATCGATACAAACCGTTTTATCTAAGCTTAATATAGTCATATATTTTATATTATGACTTGCACCTGAAAAAGAAGTTTTTACGATGATGGTTTAAAAAGTCCGTGCAAAGTCCGCGAGATGGCACAACCGGCGCGCATCGAGGTCATGTTTAGTTAGTAGCATCTGTTGAATGAACGCACACTAAGTGTCAGCCATATTGATCTATTTCTTTGTGTTTGGCATTCGTGTGAATCAAGGAAGTCGAGTGATTTTCAAGAAATGGACGAAAAAGAATTTCGTGTGGTGATTAAACATTACTTTATGAAAGGTAGAGATCGAACGCTGTTAGAACAACACCGATACGTCACGGCTTTTTTACGGGTTTGCCATATGAGACCGTGACGTATCGGTGTTGTTCTTACAGCGTTCGATCTCTAAAACGCCTCAGGAGACTAAAGAGAAGATTGATAAACATTATGGTGACTCTGCACCTTCGATTAAAACAGTTTACAAGTGGTTTCAAAATTTTTGGACTGGCCATATGAGCACAAGTGACGCTAAACGTTCTGGACGGCCTGTGGAGGTCACGACTCCAGAAATCATTGATCAAATCCATGATATGGTGATGGATGACAGAAGAGTTAAGGTACGTGAAATTGCTAGTGCTGTGGGCATCTCGACTGAACGGGTACATAATATGTTACATGAACATTTGGACATGAGAAAGCTATCCGCAAGATGGGTGCCACGATTGCTCACGCTCGACCAAAAACGGAATCGTGTGAAGTGTTGCAAGGATGGTTTGCAGCTGTTCCAGAAGAATCCGGAGGACTTTATGCGTCGTTTCGTCACTGTGGATGAAACATGGATTCATTACTATACTCCTGAGACCAAACAACAATCTAAGCAATGGGCTACCAAGGGGAAATCTGCACCAAAAAAGGCGAAGACCGTTTCATCGGCCGGAAAGGTTATGGCGACTGCCTTTTGGGATTCGCAGGGATAATCCTCATCGACTATCTGGAAAAGGGTAAAACTATTACAGGTGCATATTATTCATCATTATTGGACCGTTTGAAAACCGAGCTGCAAGAAAAACGCCCACGATTGGCCCACAAGAATTTCCATCACGACAACGCACCAGCACACACCTCAGCAGTTGTGGTCGCAAAATTAATGGAAATAGGATTCCAACTCGTTTCACATCCCCCCTATTCTTCAGACTTGGCTCTCTCGGACTACTATTTGTTCCCCAATTTGAAGAAATGGCTGGCTGGACAAAGATTCCATTCAAACGAGGAAGTGATTGCAGACACTGATCGATGTTTTGCAGACAGAGCATGCCGCCACGAACCGTCTGGCACTACAATTCGGCCGACTGGGATGGTCTGAGAGATTTCTTTGCCAGCTACCCTTGGGATCCTACCTGCTTTTCTACTTTCGATCCTTCCGAAATATGTAAACAAATTACCGAAACAATTCAACTAGGATTGAGACCTATATTCCCACACTAAAAGAACCCCATAACTTCAAATCATAAACCGTGGTTTTCTAAATCCTGTGACAAAGCCAGACTTTTAAAAATTCAATCCCACAAAAGTTTCTTCAAAACCCCAGTCCCGAAAATCGACAGGCTAGCATCGAAGCGAGAAATCAGTATAATCAGACTATCTTAGAAGCAAAGACCGTTTTAACAATCGAATAAAAGATAAAGTTCTCTCTGCTCAAATGGCAGTAAAGCTTTCTGGTCCTTTGCCAAAAATATTAGTCAGAACTTTTCCACAAATTATTTCCACCCCTAATCTCTGAAGATGGAATTGTCTCTACCTCCAAAGGAAAAGCCGAACTATTTGCCAAACAATTTGCTGCCAATTCTACGCTGATCCTCCTATTAATCTTCCCTTCCAACAGTTGTCCCCGTTTCTCATAAAATGTCCGATATAATTTTTAAAGTCAAACAGATCAAGCGTATTCTTTCTTCTCTTAATACTAAAAAATCGTCTGGGCTGGATGGCATACCAGCAATCGTCTTAAAAAAATGTGCTCCCGAGCTTGCACCCATCTTAACTCGCCTCTTTCGAATCTCTTACGACACGGGCATTTTCCCGGAGAGTTGGAAAGCTGCACGGGTGCAACCTGTCCCCAAAAAATGATCCAAAAGTCTCCCTTCCAACTATAGACCTATATCTCTTCTTTCAGTTGTTTGCAAAGTAATGGAAAAATTCATTAATTCCCAAATCTTAAAGTATCTGGAAAAACATAAGATCTTACATGATAGACAATATGGATTCTGTCACAGTAGATCCACAGCTGATCTTTTTCCTTTGTCTCACACAACTGGAACAAGTCCCTTGAGTTTCTTGGTGAATCCCAGATCGTTGCTCTTGACATATCCAAAGCTTTCGATCAGGTCTGGCATTATGGGCTTCGTAACAAACTTCCTTCTTACGGTCTTCCACCTAAGCTTTGCTCTTGGCTTTCCAGTTTCCTTTCTAATCGACGTATATCAGTTAGTGTAGATGGTCATTCCTCCAGCTTCTACCAAATTAATGCTGGGGTGCCCCAGGGCTCAGTGCTGGCACCCATGCTGTTTCTTCTACACATTAACGATCTTCTCTCTTCCACAATCAATCCCATTCATAGTTTTGATGACGATAGTACCCTCCACTCTAGTATTCAATTTCTTAAGCCACCGTGTAATCTTGATTTCGAAAACAAGCGCAGGTCAATGCAGATATCTCTTTCACAAGACCTCAAACTTATCTTGGATTGGGGCGCCAAAAATCTTGTTCAGTTTAATGCCTCGAAAACACAGTCATGTTCGCTGTCGCGAAAAAAGTCTGCAAATGCTCATTCCTTACATATGAGCGGCCAAGTTCTGCAGAACAAAGAGTCGTTTAATCTTGTCGGCGTTACTTTTGAGAATAACCTCAACTGGCACAAACACATTTTATCCATAGCTTCGGCAGCTTCAAAAAGATTGGATTTCTCTTCCGAGCCAGAAAATATTTCTCTTCTTCCAATCTGTACACTCTGTATGTATCCCAAATCAGACCCTCTTTAGAATATTGTTCTCATGTCTGGGGAATGGCGTCCCCTACAACACTTAGCATTCTGGACTCCATTCAAAGAAGAGCCGTTCGTCTTATTAATGATCCAAAGCTCACAGAAAGGCTTCCTCTTCTTGCCCACCGTCGAGCTGTAGGGGATCTGTCGCTCTTCTATAGGTATTTTCACGGCTTCTGCTCAGAGGAGTTGACCAGTATAATTAATTCTCTGGCAGCTCCCAACAGAGCAACACGTAGTGCAACTTTTATGCATTCTTTTACCGTTCAGTTAGAGAGGCCCCGAACTTCCCGCTTTCTTCGTTCCTTCATCCCTAGAGTGTCAAGACTATGGAACCTGCTGCCCGCAGAAGTTTTTCCTTCTCCTCCCAATCTCCAAAAATTTAAGTCCCGTGTGAACAAACTCCCTCTCACCACACTGAGGACACCCACGGTACGTTAGTACTTAGGCATCAGCCTTCGTGGACTGTCCCAAGATAAAAAAAACAAAAAAAAAAAAGACTTTTATCTATCTATCTATTGTAGCATGGTGAGTTCCCTCGCTGGGGCCCTGAGCACTGAGGCCTAAGCCCATTATGCTCTACACCAACCCTTAAGCATACACAGGTTCCGTCACCCTGTACTGTCCCTTACGTATGCATTCCTTTTACACTAATATGGTGCTGTCGTTTTGCTTACTAGAACCCCAATTTCCTCACTAGTTTTGCAGACTTGGACAAATCCTTTTATTTGGAAGGGATCAACAAACTGGAACATCGTTGGACGAAGTTTATAAGCCTAAAAGGACTATGTAGAAAAATAAAAAAAGTTTACCCCAAACAAGTAAGTAGTTTTTATTTTTGCACGGACTTTTCAAACCTACCTCGTATAGAAAGAAACTTTAAATACAAATTTCCATAACTTTCATAATATTCTCCTTTGTATCCAAAACAAATTGTTAAAAGCTTAAAAAAATAAATTACGTGGGTGTCATAAGTAAAAAACAAGTTTTTGCAGGGTAACCATGGAACATATTTACTTGTGGCACAGCATAACTAACAGGCTGCACGACCAATTCCTGGCGGCGTCTTTGATATTTTTAAGCACAAAATACGAAAGAAACGCACACGAAACGATTACAATTTAAATAAAGGAGATAGAACATATCCCAGCAAAATGGCGGCTGAACCTGAGGGAGGAAAATGACCGTACTTTCCCGCCAATTCATGAAATCGTGCTGCTCTTTGTTAGTTATGCTGTGATACCCGTATGTATCAAATATGTTGGAGATTCGGAGGAGAAAAAAATTGTGTTACATACTACCAACTCCTTTTTAGTTTTAAGTTTTAGATTATAGTTTATAGCTAGGGAGCTTGTGTCAATTTAGGACTATGATTTTATCGTCATTGATACCAAGACGTAATGTAGTCTGCACCTATGTTAACTAGAAAAAATAGGTGGCGAGCTCAGGTAGCTCTGAAATTTTTTTATAAACAATTTCGAAATTATAAAAAATACTGTCAAAAATTATATTATCGTTTCTGTCATTAATTATATCTTATTAAATTCATTTTATGGATAGTAAAATTAAAGCTGGCAGAAGTCAAGATGGTGGCAGTTTTTATAAAAATAAATGTTAAACGGTAAATAAAAATAATTGGTGCTATATCATTCCATTGTCTTTTCAAGAATTATTTTTATGTTTTATAAATAATTTGTAAATATAAGAAAAAGGTGGCAGACATCTACAACTCTGATTTTAGATGTATAATAAAAAACAAATATGACAAATTTTATTTCTTTTTGTTTTATTTTTTTTATGTGTTATTAAAAAATATTGTCATTTAATATCATTATTATTTATACTTTTTATTAATTATACTTACACTTATTATTAGAATATATATTTATAACATAAACTAGTCATTGCTTACTTCATCAAAATTTTTTATGTATTTATAACATTTTAACAAAGAGTCTCTATGTTAAATAAAATAAAATCAAACGTTCATATTTTCTTCTATTTTTCAAGAAAGAACAAGAAGCTATTAAAATTTTCAAACACTGACACGCACGTCTAATGGCATAGGGCAGGGGTCTCCAAACTTTCCAGCCTTAGGGCCATACTGATTACTCCAGTAAGTTCCGAGGGCCAAAACCATATTATCATTGTTGCCGGTGGTAAGAAGTGAAATAGTCCACTGATGAAAAAAAAAGTCCGAAAAAGTACACAACGTTTAAAAAAGGCTGCAAATCGGACTAAAGTCCGCAAAACGGCAACATTGCATATTATTAATTTTCCTGTCATTATCTGTAATTTCTAGATTAGTCGTAGAGTACGAGCCATGAGGAGTAACGTGACACGACATCTGGTGGACACAAGCGGAAATAGGTAGTACCTTCTATCGCTAACAGATGGCGCTAATAGCACGTACAGAATAATCTCGTTGGTTCGCGAAAGTTCTGGTGTCTTCCACTCACTTCTAGATGGCAGTAATTGGAATATATAAGAAGGCTAGTGGCACAACCACAAGTCAGTTCCTATGACACTGTTGTTAAATAAAATATTGCATCCTCCTTAAAACGTGTTTGTGCGTGTTTAAGTTTAAGACATCTTTATAACAGTATTTTGATTTGAATTGTTGCTTTTGTGTGTGAATTAGTAGTATGGAAAAGAAGCGAAAAATTGATAGCGAATGCAGAAAATTCAAAGATCAGTGGAACATTCAGTATTTCGTAATTGAGTCCAGTAACAAGGCGCTATGTTTGATTTGCAATGAAAGCATAGCCGTTCTCAAAGAATATAACATTAAACGTCATTGTGAAACAAAACATTTTCAAAATTACTCAAAATATACAGGAAGTTTGCGGACAGAAAAATTCGAAGCTATGCAGCGCGGATTGAAATCGCAGCAATCTTCATTTACAAAACTCAAAACTGAACAAGAGGCTGCAACTCGTGCCAGCTTTCGTGTGGCTCTTGAAATTGCAAAACGTGGAAAACCATTCACCGATGGAGAAATGATCAAAGAATGCATAATTGCAGTAGCCGAAGAAATGTGCCCTGAAAAGGTAAATTTATTAAAAACTGTCAGTATGTCAGCAAACACTGTGGCTCGAAGGGTAGAAAACATCGCTGAAAATATATCCTCTCAACTGTTCGACAAAAATGGACATTTTGAGTGGTTTTCTTTGGCCTTGGATGAGTCAACGGATGTGTCAGATACTGCTCAAGTGTTGATTTATATTCGAGGAGTAGATAAAAGCTATGAAGTGCACGAAAAAATTCTTGATATGTATAGTATTCATGGCACCACTACTGGTACAGATATTTTTAAAGGAGTTGAAATGGCCATTAATCAAAAGAACCTTTAATGGAAAAACTTGAAATGTATTACAACTGATGGAGGCAAACACATGAGTGGGAAAGATAAAGGAGTGGCGCTCTTGTGTCAAAGGCTGTAGAAAATGACGGTGGTTCAAAACCATTAGTCTTACATTGTATCATTCATCAACAGTCTTTGTGCGGAAAATGTTTGGATATGTCTGACGTTCTGAAACCAGTCATATCAACTGTTAATTTTATCAGATCTTTTGAGCTGAATCACCGACAATTCCGACAATTTATTGAAGAGATTGGAGAAACTGACTTACCTTATCAACTGCCGTACTCTGGCTTAGTTGTGGGAAAGTCCTTCAGCGCTTTTTGAACTTCGAGCAGTGATCGAAATTTTTTGAATGAAAAGCATCGCCCTCTTACTGAATTACAAAACAACGCATGGCTGTGGAAGTTAGCATTCTATGTTGATTTGACAAAACATGTGAACGAACTGAATTTGGGATTGCAAGGAGAAAACCAGCATCTTCCTGATTTATACACTAATATCAAATCATTCCGGAAGAAATTGAGACTGTTTCAATCACAACTACGAAGTAAATGTTTTTCACCTTTTAAAACATGTGAAATATTCAGCCACACTACTGAGACTGAGTTTCCTATCGATTTTGCAATCGAAACTTTGAGTGCTTTGAAGATAAATTTTGATACTCGTTTCTCGGACTTTGATGCCATTGCGAATCAAATTAAGATTTTTCAGAATCCTTTTGATACTGACATTGAAACCCTAGCCCCGGAACTTCAAATGGAAATGATTGATCTACAATGCAGTGATATAATTAAGAACAAATATCAAAACTCGTCTTTGTTGGAATTTTATAAGAGTCTTCCACTGACACAATTTGATAATTTGCATAAATTTGCTCGTGGTCTGTTTTCTGTTTTTGGTACTACTTATTTGTGTGAGAAAACCTTCTCCAAAATGAAGTACACAAAAAATGTTTACAGATCGAAATTAACTGATGAGCATCTTAAATCTCTTTTAATAATTGGTACAAGTAAAATTAGTCCACAACTACAAACTACTGTCAGTGTATGAGTACATATGAAATACTCATTAGTATTTCATATGTCATTATGTTTGTTATAAGTTATGTGATTATTTAAAATGTATAAAATGTTAGTTGGATTCATTTCAATAATTTGTTAGTTATTATATACTGAAGTTAAATTTTCTGCATATTATACATGTCTTTACTCATTACAATTCTGTGTTTCTTTATCCAACTTATCACAAAAACAATAACAATAAGCCTACAAGAATGTTATGAGTTAGCGGAGTTAGCCCATGACCATATCAATGTAGATGTCATATTAATAATTATTCAACATAAAATTAGAATACTTCAGTAAACTAAATTTAATTTGCTATTAAAATTATTTGTTCTCTAAAAGGAGTTTTCAAGTATGCTAGCTCTCCGCGGGCCGGACAAAATATGTTCGCGGGCCGGATGTGGCCCTCGGGCCGTAGTTTGGAGACCCCTGGCATAGGGCATAGATGGTCCAAACTGTATTAGCCTTTTTCCTCTGAAGACTTAAAAAATATCCGCTAGGGGTAGCACCGGTGGGGGGGTACAAATAATTTGAATTCTATATTGACAACAACGTAAAATGTAGTGACCTAAAATCGAATTACCGAAGATGATGTACTTGGGGCAAAATTAAAATATTCAAAAACACAAGATAATCTTTTCCGTGACTTAAAACGATGGGTTTCATGTCATAGTTTACGCGCGTTAGGTAATAAAAATGTCTTAGTTAAAAGGTTAGTTAATTCATAAATGGCCTGTAAGTGTATATGATTTCTTTGCTTTTTTCTGTACAATGCCCTGATGGCTCCTTATATATCACGTTTGTCCCGCAGCACGAAAGTCCCGAGTTCAATTCTACCACGACTCCAAAACTTTTTTTAATTAAAAACTGCTTTTGAAAAGCAAAGCACTTTCGTGCTGCGGGACAAGCGTGATATATAAGGAGCTATCAGGGCATTGTACAGAAAAAAGCAAAGAAATCATATTCACTTACAGGCCATTTATGAATTAACTAACCTTTTAACTAAGACATTTTTATTACCTAACGCGCAAACTATGACTTGAAACCCATCGCTTTAAGTCCCGGAAAAGATTATCTTGTGTTTTTGAATATTTTAATTTTGCCCCAAGTACATCATCTTCGGTAATTCGATTTTAGTTCAGTACATCTTACGTTGTTGTCAATATAGAATTCAAATTATTTGTACGCCCCCACCGGTGCTGCCCCTAGCGGATATTGTTTAAGTCTTCAGAGGAAAACGGCTAATTTAAACGCACTACGTTATTTGGAGCGTCTAACGTGTTTTGGAGCATCTATATTTCTCTCTTTCGCTCTGTGACCTTCATTCCCGGTTTTAAACTCCCAATTCTTTCTAACTCTCTTTTCCATGCGAACAAATATAATATACACAAATAATATTAGTGAGTGTGTATTTGTATTCCCTTGCAGGCAGTAAAATACTTCTGCCTTGGAAAGGACACTATTAATTTTTTCTGCCTTTTTCATTTTTATGCTACTCATAGAAACTAATAGAAATATTAGACTTAAAGGCAGAAACGATGTTATAATTTTTTTTTTTTTCAACATTTTTTTAACAATACAGATTATTAATGCAACATCAACATGGTGGCAGAAGTAATTTTTTTATCTCTTATAATTTTAATAATTATTCTAATCTGCAAGCCGATAAAGACATTTAAAAAAAATAATAATTTCCTAAAACACAGCAGGAAAAACTTCTGCTACTAGCATTAGTTTTTTTATATTAAATACAATTTATTAAGACCATCGTCAGAAGCGATAATATCGTTTATGACACTTATTTTTATTAACATTTTTTGCAAGCTCCTATTTGATATTGCAGCAATTAATGAATGGCAGAAATTGTTTAAAATAATTATTTTACTTAGTACTCTAATATTATCAACCTCTGTCAGACGATGAAATCATATAAAAATTACTGCCACTAGCTCTCTAGCTATTAAAGTAATTTATCTAATTAAAAGCTTTGTTTATAAGAATAATGTATCTTTGGGCAACAAAACATTGACTGACTGATTGGAAATATTAAATGTTAATACATTCACGCTTAACTTAACTATAATATATCGCTTTTACAACTTACTTACCCATCCAACTCTGACGTTTCGATATAGCAGAGACCGTTCGGCTCACTGGACGTCAGCAGCAGAAGGTCAGCAGCTACGAAACTGTTGTTGTCCATGCGGATGATGTCGCCCACTTGGACTGCAGACCATTTCTCGTTAACAAGTTTGCCGTTCCGTACAACGCGAGATTTTCTGTTGTTGACGTGAGAGTCTGAAATGTGACGTTGCTGAAAACAAAACGTTAAAATTTTAATTTTCACAATAACATAATATTTTAAAGTACTTACCAACTAAAAATAAACCAAGAATATTTTAAATATATCTTACTAAACAACAGGGTTCATAAAAATCATGTTTTTTTAATAAAAAATCGATGACTTAAAAAAAATCATGAATTTTTTAATAAAAAAAGACCAGCTTTTACAAATATTATCATTTTTAAATTTTTCTTATTGCTTATATTTTGTTTTGTTAAGTAAACAAATATTTTTAGGCTGGAATAGTACAGATATAAAGCAAAACTGGAGAAGTTTTAACATGCAAATTTCATTCGAATAGTTTTTGCAAGTTTGCGCCGTTGTCGAAACTTGTAATAACTGGCAGAAAACGCCCGGCTATATAAACGATACGCAATTATTTTAGTTATCAGTAATAATTTTGCTTTAGGGGTTAATCTATTAAACTTTTGGACTCATAACAAGCCGGGGCAGCAAGGAATTTAATATTTGGCAGCATTTTATACAAAAAAAAAATGGTGGGCAAACTATATTGTAGAACAGTATGTAAAAAAATGTGGTAAAAAAGTGGACAGACTAAAAGTCATTGGCAAACCTGCAAAAGTGAAACTAGTGATATCAGCAGTGGTCTTGAAATTCTTCATGGTGATTGTCAGTCACAGCCTGAAACTAGCCAGAGTGAACTAATCCAGTTGGCAAAGAGACAGAGAAGCGATAACTGTGAAAAGGGAAGGTGGACGTGAAAATAGTGGAAGTAACGGTCATTTGGATTCTTTTGTTGTGTGAAATGCACAAGATAAGAAAAAAGCATTGGACAGACAAATAGCCAAAGCCGTTTACACAACAAATTGCAGTTTTAGAGCTATAAGGAGGTTCGAACGGCCATAGAAATGCAAAGACCTGGTTACCTTCCGCCATCTAGATTTCAGTTATCATCAACGCTCTTGAATGAAATATTTGAAGAAGAAAAATCTAACTGTTTTAACAAGTGATCTGGACAATCTGTTTGCATGTCCTTAGATGGATACATAATGAGCCGATAACTGTGTCGTTTTTACCGCAGGGGATAGAAACAGTGTTCTTATAGAAAGTATAGATACATCTGGTCATCCCCATACAGCTGACAATCTTGCCGAATTGGAGAATTAATAAGAGCACAAATGAATGTAAAGTTATCAGTATTGTTACAGATAATGCAAGCAACATGGTCAGTACAAAGAAAAAAATACCCAGTCGTCCAATTACCCTATAATTACATATGGTTGTTCGTCACACTCACTTAGTTTGCTCTTCAAAGATTTAGAAGCATTGCAGATAAAAGAACATCTAGAACATATTGTGAAATACTTCAGAAATACCCATTTGCCAAATATTTGGTATAAGGGGGCAAGAAATTGGTCTTACCTCAGGATGTTCGATGGAATACACTTTCAAATTGTCTTGAGATCTATATAAA
The DNA here is from genome assembly GCA_019359885.1 of Listronotus oregonensis. NCBI lineage: Eukaryota > Metazoa > Arthropoda > Insecta > Coleoptera > Curculionidae > Listronotus > Listronotus oregonensis. The sequence goes on from JAHBCN010002713.1 coordinate 21,968, forward strand.
TAAGTGGCCAATGTGGTTATTAATGTGTGAAGAGCATAAAGATCAAATTAATCCAGTGATTTTTTAAAAAGTTAAAGGATGGCTAAAGATGTTCTACAGTTGCTAAAACCAATTTCTATAGCACTGGATGCAATGCAACAAAAAGGTGCATTTTATCTTAAGCAGTTTACATATGGAAAAAGTTACTGGCTATTTTTCACAATTTTGAATATGAAGAAGAAAGAAGCTTGCGTCAATATCAATTATTTAAGAACAGATATGTTCAAGCTCTAACCCCCTTTCACTTTTGGGCATATATTTCGGATATTCCAATAAACAAAGAAGAATATCCATTACTAGCTGAAGAAAAGAGAGATGCTTTAAACATTGTTTCCAAATAAACTACTCAAAACAATTATCGCATATTTTGAAAATATCGTGTAAAATATCTGGTGCATAAAATTGGTAAACTAAAATATTAGCACTGAATACATATATAGATATTTTTTATACCAATTCCAGCAGATATGCGGGATTTTGTAGTATGTTCACATTTTTTTATTTAATTTTTTTCGTACAACAGCCAAATGCGATGGTGTTTACTTATGAGCCGCACGACTCTTTGGTCACTTAATCATAAAGTGTCGCAAGAAATTGATAAATGGTTGAAATTTGAAATATGAACAATAATAATGGACGTGAAACTAGGCATATAACAGATGCCGAGGCGCATACGATCGTTACCCTGTCTATTGAGGGATACAATCAAATACGAATTGCACAGATTTTAAATGTTACTGAATTGTCTATAAGTAGAGTGCTAAGGCGCTATAGGGAAACTGGGGCTATCTCAAGACGCCCTGGCCAAGGCCGTCATAGGGCCACTACTGCAGCACAAGATCGATTTTTATATTTGCAAACTTTAAGAAACAGTACAACTACAGCTAGGAATTTGCAAAATCAACTTAGGAGAACTTACCAGGTTAGTGTGAGTGATCAGACCATTAGGAATCGATTAAGAGAACATGAGTTGAGACCAAGACGGGCAGCAACGGGACCACGCCTTAGCAGGCAGCATCGTGTGAACAGATTAGCTTTCGCCAGAGACCACCTTAACTGGAGAGAAGATGAGTGGAGCACGGTATTGTTCACGGACGAGTCCAGATTCACTCTGTTAACAAATGATCGTCGGGTTCAAGTGTATAGAAGACCCGGAACCCGATTTGTACAGGGCAACATTCGTCAACTGGATGCATATGGTGGAGGAGGCATAATGGTTTGGGGAGGAATAAACTTTCATGGACGCACCGATCTCCATATTGTACAACATGGCAAATTGAATGCTGATAGGTACATAGCAGACATCCTCCAGGAGTATGTCCTTCCTTTTGCCCCATTTGTAGGTGATAACTTTATATTAATGCACGACAATGCTCGTCCACACACAGCACGCATGGTGACAAGGTTTTTACAGGATACTGGTATTGATGTTACGGATTGGCCAGCGAGGTCGCCCGACCTTAACCCAATAGAGCACATGTATGATACACTTGGAAGAGCCGTTAGAGGGCGATTAAATCCACCGGAAACTTTGAGACAATTGTCTAAAGCTCTTATAGAGGAATGGAATGGAATTTCCGAACAATATATCCAGAACTTAATTTTAAGTATGGAAAGACGTTGCAGCGCAGTTATAAGAGCAAGGGGTGGTAATACTCAATATTAATTTATGTTTTGTAGTATATGCTTTGTTGTGGCTAGAGGGTAATTTAATTTTTTAACATTATTATTATAAATAAAATTATTATAGAAAATAATAATTTGATTTATTTTCTTACACTTTATGATAATATAGAAAATCTTTATAAAATTTCGTTGAAATATGTTTGTATTCTAGAAAAAATATTTATATAAAAATTATTTTAAACTGTGGAAAAAATATGCTCATTCTAGAAAATATGCGTTAATTGTTTTGAGTAGTGTATTTTGCAGACACAGGATTATTACCATTACTAATTAAGTTGGAAGCTAAGTCGAACCCTTTTCACAAAACACTGTTTTCAAAGGAAATAATCAAAAATGTCACAGCAATATAGGAGTTTATTTATTTATGCTCAATTTTAAGTTGAATTAAGACACAAGCTGTTTTTATACATTTAGTGGCACATAGAAACATTTTGGTGATAAGAATTATTTAAATTTTCTTTGAAGAAGCATATAAAATAAAAAGAAATACAAAACTATGGACTATGTGAGCAGAAAAATAAAACTTTTAATTTCAACCAGATATGAAATTTTTGTGAAAATGATTCTAATATGCAAACATTGGTTTCTGTTAAAAAAAATATCAAAAATCTTTTCAGTTCAGTGAACTTTTTATCTTGAAATTAGTCAAAAATTTTCCGTACAAAGTTTGTACAAATACTTTATAAAAATTTTGCATATACAAGGTGGCTCAATACTGTGACAAAGCTTGATATCTCCAAAACCAATAACACCTACAATACAAGGACAAAGCGCTTAACTTAAAACCGATGCTGACGTCATGCTCTGGAGGCCTAGCGATTTTAACCTAACTTATTACGACCCTGTCCAATAACATCTGCCCAGTCGCGGCTGACGTATTTAAAGCGACATTGCCAGATTGAGAATAAAAGTTTTTGTTTTTCAGTCGAACACATTGCTGGCTGTACTATACAATGTTGCTGGTATAGGTGTTATCTGGCAACCCTGTTAGAGAATCGTCTGTTTCAATATGGACGTCGCGTTTGCATTTGCTCCGTGTTTACTCTCTTTGGGTCAATAAACGCGCTCAATAAAATCGGTCGTTGAATTTGAACTGTTTATTTAAGGTGTGCTTTTCTTGTACTATAATAAGTGACGACAGTGTAGTGTTTAAAATGCCTAATAAGTGCTGTGTTCCTGGATGTAAAGGAAACTATGTGAGTGGAAAAAAAGCGCGAGTGTTTCGCTTTCCCAGAGACGAGAATCTTCGCAGAAAGTGGTTAACGGCTATTCCTCGCGAAAATTTTATTCCAAATAACAATAGCCGAGTGTGTGAGTGTCATTTTGAGGAAGGCGATTTTATTTACAAAATTTCCCAACAGGATACGAAAACGGGTGAGATCGTTTCAGTTAGTTTAACTTTGCCACGATTAAAACAAACAAGCGTACCTAGTAAATTTCCAATTGTCCAAAATACTTGTCGAAAAACCTTTCACATCGAAAAAGCAAAGATGAAAAACTTAAAGAATTGGATGAAATTCGTTTTCAACAGGCAATAGAAGAAAGTAAACAAGAATATTTAGCGCATAAAAAATTTACGGTTTATAGAAACTTCGAGCAACTCGAGCAATTATTTCAGGCTTTTAATTTGGGTAAGGGTGGTTTACAGTAACTGATCAGAATGGCTTAACCATATTTAAAGTAGAACATACCCCAGGACCGTCAATTACTTGGGCTGTTGTAATTGCTAAGAATTTAGAAGTAAATACATATTTATATGGACAATTTTTGAGTATTCAAATAAATAATGCTAAAACACCTTTCTTGTCAAGTAATTTGGACGAAATAAGAAATTTACTCGATCAATTGACAACTCGATGATTACACTTTCTAGACCGTAACGATGAAATCAAACATGATAATTCCAATCCCGATTATGATAATCTTGATAATCAAGCAAATAATACAGAAAAATATGTAAAGCTTAATCGTGTTTTAAATTTTATGTCCAATATCCTCAAAACTTAAAAATAGGGGATGAAAATTTATCACAAGGAATTGACTTTATTTCTGATCAGCTAAAATTGCGGACATTACCAAAAGAACGGTATAGATATTCTACTACCACTATGGTTTTCTGTTCAATTTTATATACAATTAGTCCTCATGCATATAGATATTTACGAAATCATGGACCTATAATTTTGCCCCACCCCCAAACAATTAAAGGAGTCTGTAATAATTTTTTAACTGATCCTAATATCGATGAGAAAAAGCTTTTTTAACATATGCACAAAACATATTTAAATATTTAAAAGATCAAGACAAATATGTTAGTTTACTTATGGATGAAATTCACATTGATCCATATTTAGATTATAAAGGTGGTAATGTGGTAGGAGCGCCAATAAAATAGTGATTCGTTAGCAACATCTGCGTATACCTTTATGGTTACTAGTATTTCTTCAAATTTTAAAGAAGTTGTTCATATCGCTCCTATATCTAAAATTAACACGAATTACTTTTTAATTTTATCAAAACTATTATAATTCGTTTAGAGGATATTGGTTATAAAGTGTTTTGTGTACTTAGCGATAATAATTCAATAAATGGGAAAGCTATGTCTAATTTTTCACTAAAAAAAGAACTCAGCATTGTATATCAACATCCTGTTAATCAGAAAGACCTTTGTTCTATTTGTTTGATTCTGTCCACCTCTTAAAATGTTTACACCAACTGGCTTAATTCAAAACCGAATCAGGCATTCACCTATCCTGACTTTTTACCGGCTCCGACGGTCAGAAATGCGCATCGTTTTCCTCATTAAAAAAATTGCACGATTTAGAACACGGTAAATTATTAAAATTCGGCTATCCCTTAAATTTAAAAGCTCTTTACCCATCCAGTTTAGAACGACAAAATGTTAAATTAGCATTAAAATTTTTAATCCATTTGTTGTTGAGGGCTTACAAAACTATGGAAAAGATATTAACCATTCACAAGATACTGCAGATTTTAAAATTATAATAAATTGGTGGAGTATTGTAAATGTAAAAACACCACTAAAAGGAAAGCGTTTGCGTGATCTCTTTCAGGAACCTATATTAAAAGATAAATTAAATGATCCAAAAGTAGAATTTCTGAAAAATATGATTAATTCGTTGGACACTTGGCAATCTGCAAAATTTACTAACAAACTAACAAGGCAGACTCACACTGCCTTAACTCATACTGTTTATGGAATGTGCGAAGTTATTAAATATTGTTTTGACGAACTAAATTTAAAATATGTGCTTTGGAAAACTTCAAACCGATCCTTTAGAAAATCGTTTTGGAAAATACAGACAATTGGCTGGGGGCATTATCATATCTCGATAAGGCAACTTTATGAATCTGAAAAAGACTTAGAATTCAGTCAATATTAACATTAAAAAACTTCCAATTTTGGAACTTTAAACATTTTCAAATTTATGAATCACCCAGAATTTCCTGATCATAATGAAGGCATTGTTGAGGGTTATTCTAATAAAATAGATGAAATATTTAGCAATATTATCATTGAAGACACCGATATAGACGATTTAAAAAGCCAAATGTCTGTAATTACTTATTTAGCGGGTTATTGCAGTCATATAGCTTTAAAAAATTAAAATGTAATTACTGCAAAAATTCTTTAATATACAATGAAGAACTTATTGTTGAAGACAACTTTAACCTGATAAATGATTTAAATCGGGGTGGTCTTCATTATCCTCGAGATCCAGTTGTCCAAATAGTGGTTTTTCGTATGTAATATTTCAAAAGGTACTAAATGACTTTGAAAATGAATTTCTAAATGTTTTTTCCCAAAAATCATTTTTATCTTTATTAATTTTTAAATTTCTCGTTAAATAGGAACATCTAATATATTTTGAAGGCTGCAATACACACTCGTAAAAACCATTATTGATATTTTATTGAGTTGTATTTCTAAACACATTAATTAAAAATTACTGTGGAAAAAAATGATCGATTAGGTAAAGGGAATAAACGAAAACTCAATACTTATTCAAAATGATTTTTAGGTAATTTATACTTATCAAAAAATCAATAATGAATTGTATGATATTATTACTTATGATGTTTATCGACATTATGACATTTTTCTATCTAAGAATGTAAAAATATGCATCACTTAATAATTAAAATATAGTGTCTAGAGAATATTTTCCAGTTAACTACTCTTTTAATTATTATTATTTGTTTTTGTCATTACTTTTCTTATTTATTAATTTTTTGTGCATTATGTTAATCGCCAATACTGCAATCAATTGATTTAAAATATAAATATTTATGCAATGCCAGTAGTAGCATCAATTTGGTCGGCCTCCGGGTGATGACGTCACACCGCAGCACTTTTTTCCTTTAGTGTAGGTGTTATTGCCAAAACTCGTTCGTCATGGTGAAATACTGAATACGAAAAAATTATAGAAAAAGAGGACGTAAAATGTGAAATTTTTTTCTATTCCAGAATTTTCCAAAGAATCCACTGCCACCCAAGAAAACTTTCTTATTTTTAGCTTTCAACCTAAAATTTATGACAAAAAAATCCATTAAAAAAATCAGCACCCTGTATATTATGCTGTAAAATTGTTAAACCTGTCATATAGAAACAATGTCAACGTAGAATGGTTTTTAAATATAATTTTTGGTTTTGATAAAAATGACGTCATTATTTACGTCAAAACCGGAAGTAGTATTTAAAATCCATTTGTATAAAATTTTTCCTTCACGACATGAAAAATATATTTTTTAATAATTCCTCCCTTTTACATTTATATCTTAGTTTTCAGAAGCAATCTAATGGTGCCACTTCTTACAGTGTAGAACAGAAATAATGTTTTTCTGGATTTTGAAAATTTTTATCCACCCTGTAAGTGGCATCACTTAGCTAATTTAAAAAAACATTTGGAATATAAAAGTTAATTTCAGCGTCTATAACTTTTGTACCCCTAGCTTTTCTCTATCGTGAACGGTTTCGGAGATATCGTGCTTGGTCGGACCATTAAGTTACAATCCTATAATTTTTGAAACATGTTATTGAATTTACTCATAATCGTTATTAAAGAACTGTATAAAATAAAAAAGTGATCCATTTAATTATTATTTTATTAAAGAAACCTGTTACTCATTAAATAATCGCCTTGTTTGGCAGTTCTCGCCACATTTTTTGTCATTGCATGAAATACCTCTGTATATTGAATAAAAAAATTGAATATTATAATATTTTAAAAAAAGTTGCAGAAGTGCAAGGGTCTTGCGGGTTGGTCTTGGTCTTGCGTAGTCTTGCACTCCTCGGTATTGGTCTTGCATACCCCGGTCTTGGTGTTGGTCTTGCAAGCGAAAAGGCGGTCTTGGTCTTGCTGCAAGACCAAGACCAAGACCGAAGACCGGTCTCGCTCATCACTAATGACAAAGCAGCTAAACTAGTATTTTTAATTTAAGCATTATAATGCTTAGGTTTTTTTTATATTTCTTTTTTTAAATTAAGTAAGTTTTTTTGTAATAACCAGCTGTTCTTTTCGATTATTATAATAAAATAATAAATAACACCACATAAAAATGCGTCTGGGTAATATTTTTTGTATGAACAAATACATTTTTATTGCTAAAATAAAAAAAAATCATTATGATTTTAATTGTAACTAAATTGATTTTAATCATCTTAACCCTGTTAAACAAACTACTTACAAGATCATCATATGCATCTTTAATTGCTGTCAGTCCTAATACACCGATGAGAGGTAGTGCCGTCGTGACAGGTGTCAAACTACTGATGGCCGGGATTAGTTGTAACACCAAAAGGCACAAGAAGTAGAAATTGGCAAGTCGTTGGAATTGCTCAAACAAGTTCAGCGGCAAAAAGGTCAAGATAGAGTATTTTGATGTTTTTATAAAGTTGCTCTGAAAAGGAAAATATAATTGTATTAGGTAAATAACAAAGTAAGATAATAAATTCTAAAATATTTGTAACTCTTCAGAAACTGTTACATGGTAATAATATCTTTTTATTTTTAGCTAACAATAAAAAAATATAAAACAATAATCTGAAATACATTCCGGCAGGCGAATTTTTTTTTCATTTAAATAAACCAGAACTATTTTTATGTAAAAATGTTTACCAACTATGACTGGTGTAGTTAATACTGTTGTGTAACACCTCGTATAAAAACACGGATAGTGGTTTTACACCTTTTTATTGTCAGGTTAACAAACGTTACTATGATAACAAGAATGGACCGTAACTATGCTGTTTAATTGTCACTGTCTTCAAATGAACCGCTCGGCAGTCAATTTAACCTTGACCTTTGTGAAGCTTCCTATCGCCTTTAATAAAACGTAGAAAAAAATCAAAGAGTCTGGAATTAGCTGGAAGAATTGTTTTAATACAGTACGCAAGAAAAGTGCAAAATGGATGACTAGTCACTGAAGTTTATTAAACTTTGTGTTACCCATTTTATTTTTACATTTGCTTCTAACTTATTTGTTTCTTTTATTAAATTTTGGGCCTCCCGAAACTGTAGGTGAAGTTTACTGCCAATTCTTCCCAACATAACCAACCTCTTTTGTTTTTTTTTTGGGTTTTTGCTCCGCTAGTGTTTCTTGTTTTCGTTTTTAAGATATTTTTTACTTACTAAGGGATTAAAATCCCTTTTTTGTATTAGTAATCGTCTAAGTCAGTGGTTCCCAACCTTTTGTTAACTGCGGACCACTAAAGCAAATACTGAATTCGGCACCGACCCTCTGTAAATATTTTCTGTTCGTAACCAAGGACTATTAAAATTAGACAAAACAATATTTTAAATATTTTTATTAATAATAATAAAAAAAGTCAATACAAAAATAAAACTTTAGTTCAACTACACACTAAACAAATACTATATTTAAGCCCTATTTTTAACATGACAATCCTTAGGCCGGTGCTCTTACTCATGGCTACAGGCATGTCGTCGCTTGTATCAAGTGTTTGTGCCTATTTGCTTTTTATTAATATTATATTTGAAAATCCCTATTTGCATAAATATGCAGTTGAAATTAAAACTATAGAGGGTGTTCAAAAATGTATGGCCAAATTAAAGGTGTTCCTCATAGAAAAATATTTTTTTTATAAATATGGGTTCGAAAATGCAGTTTTTAAGATACTGAGTGTTAAACTTTAAAAAAATAGTTTTTTTCTTGTAAATATTTTCACTACAAAATTAAATTTATAACAAAACGTCATAAATTTAAAAAGCTGTCAGAATTTCCCGACTGTTCAATCCAAAATTTTTTTAAACATTAAGTTTAAATTTTTATTTTTTTCTTTTAATTTTATCTTAACAACGGTGGCCGACTTGCCACCGAAACGTAGATTAGTGTTTTTCGATTTTTGGGGGGGTTTATTTTTTTTTGCAGGCTATCTGCAAGTTGATAGGGGTCAATAGGGCTGAGCAGGCTCAGTTCGTTATACCCCGGGACCTGCACCGATGTGGTCCCATTTTCTAAAAAAATTTAAGGCGAACAATCCAAAGAAAATATACTGAAATATGAACCCAACAACAAGAATATAGAACATACTTACAAATCCAGTAGTGTCTCAGGGGACACCTTATCGAAAATAATTGTGAAAAAAAAAATGTACGCCAGTGACTTTTTTGCAATTTTTATAATTTTTTTTATATTAAGTAACTAAAAATACAATTTTTTTGTCTTTTGCTATTTTTTCCTTTTTGGCGGTGCATTTTCGAACACCCTGTATACATCAAAGCCATTCTCCTCATAATGAGATACCGATTGCATTTTTACATCAAAATGTTTTTATTGTCGCGGACCACTTTATGGGTCTTACGGAACACCTGTGGTTCGCGGACCAAGCAGGTTGGGAACCACTGGTCTAAGTAATCAATCTACAGCTAAATACTTGTCCCAATGTATTTGTCAGCAAAAACAGAGACGATGACAATCAATCAGAGAGTGTTTTCAGTCGAATTTAGGCATTTTAGTTAACGTTTTAATAATTACAGAAAAAAATATCGCAAAAAATCTTTTTTTTTTAATTTATATACGTAATATTTTCCTAAAAAATATTAATCTATGTCCCTAATTTGATTGTGCGAAACTTCCCTATTATGTAAGATGCAAGGAAATTATTTGTAGTCTCTTGCGGGCCAAACCTGAGAATTTATTAGTCCGTAAGGTTCTCTTATACTTGTTAAGTTAAACTCGACTCTTACCACTGGGACCCTGGAAACTACAATAAGGGATTTAAAGATGGTTAAATTGGAGCATTGTTGCACATTTATGTGACTAACAATATGATGTTTAGAAAGTTTTAAAGTTTCGAATATTTTTTGAAATATGCGGGAAAAGCCGAACTTTTGGAAAATAGTTTTTTTTCTGACTCCATTTTAAACCGGACTTTAAAATTAATTGCATTTTTGCACTACTACTTTTTCCTTTCTATACCTAATAGCTTATTTCTCATGTGCGCCATACTAACCAAGTACTTGGACCTTATTTTTTTATGGAAATTTAAATGGAGAAACAAGCCTTTCGTTTTCGAGAACCAAATTTAAGGAATATCTCGATACTTTCACCTTTGCAAATTATAAAGAATTTTAGTACTAGCATAACGGCCTCTAAGATGCGATATCCGATGAAACCGAAATGATCTCAAAATGTAGTAAACACAATAAAAAACACAATGAAAACACCATAATTTGTGTTTGAACAATAAATTGTGAACCAATACACGAATTTATCAAAAATCACAAAGTATAGTATTGTTTATACCCATGAAGTTTTTTTTTCTAATTTTCGTAAAACTTTTTATTTTAAATAATAACAAAAATAGTATACCATATCAAATGGATATTGAATTTTTAGACTTTGATGGCTAAGTCTATATTGAAAGTGTCTGTCTAACTTGCAACTTTGGCGTATTATTACTGGGGAATTACGTTTACTACAGAGAGGGAAGGCTTACACGGACCCCGTCTATTTACGCCAATGCGCTTCTGCAGACAATACTAGAACAGTCTGAATATTTCAATAATAGATTTCTGTATAGCTAATTAGGTAATGCGGGATCTATTTGATGACCTGCAAGATTTCCCAACCTAACAGTTTTTGTTACGTTTTTGTGAGACACTTCGAAAAACAGATTATATGAGGATCAATAGTGTGCCTCTGTGAAAATACCTTAAAGAAAGTATTATAGTACAATTAAGAACAATTAAAAGAGAAGATATGTCTAGAGCTGTTAATAATTTAATTAAACGCGCGTTTTATATCCAAGAAAAACATCATCATTTTAAGCAATTGCTGTATTTTTTTAAATATTTTGTATATTTCTCTTTGAATTATCTGATTGAATTTTTTTATTTTTTAATTATTATTTATTTTTTAAAACCACTAATATTTACTAGTATGTTTACAAAACAATTTTCTATTTTGCTGAAGACTAATAATCCCTTTAATAAGTGATTTTATTCATGTCCAGCAGAAAGCGCCATATAAAACTTGTGTCCAAGATTTGACCTTTTTCTAAATTGTTCCAAACGGTATAGTAGTATACCGTTTGGAACACATAAAGGCGTATCTTTGTCCCAATTTAACCATATACACATTAGGCTGTCCCGTCCGTGTATGGGGATTTTTTTTGAGCTACAGCAAAGATAATACTACTACGAATAGATGGTTCATTTAAATGGGGCGTTTTGAATCAGTTCGAAGATATCAATGCTTCCGTAAATGCGAATAAAATTAAGTCGGTAACCCCTCCCCAGAGAAAAGAACAAACCGTGCGATATTAATGTCTGTCTGCTTGTGCCTTAGTCCTTGAACACGAAGTAGCGAAAGCGGCGGCTAAACGGTATGTTTTTTTCTAGTCGCGTTTCATCACGCCAATTTTGAAGGCCTGCCGGCAACACTGTTTAACTTTCGTCGGATAGCGCGAAAACTCTCGACGACATCCGGCTCGCGTTTTGAAAAGCCGTAGGTATCAAAATATAGCATTGAATGGTTCATCTTATCCGTAGTAGTATTATCTTTGGCTACCCGCCAGTGGTTAGTTGTGGTTAGAGATTACGATTGTTATTAAATTTAATTAAATATTTGTTATCTTGAGACCCCTACCGGTCATTGAAGTTTCTAAAATTGGCCATTTTTAGGGGTTTCGTAACATTAACTCTAAATAAATCATACAAAATTTTGAGCTACGGCTACGAAAGAGGTATCAAAAGTTGCGCTTTAATACAGAGATTACGATTATCATTAAATTTAATTAAATATTTGTCGTCTTGAGGCCTCTACCGGTCTTTAAGTTTCTAAAATTGGCCATTTATAGGGGTTTCGTAACATTAACTCTAAATAAGTCATACAGAATTTTGAGCTACGGCTACGCAAGAGGTATCAAAAGTTGCGTTTTGATACAGAGATTACGATTACCATTTAATTTAATTAAATATTTGTCATCTTGAGGCCTCTACCAGTCCTTGAAAATAGAAATTTAGGTGACTTAGAAAAATAAGAATGCCGGTAGAGCCCTCAATATATTTTTTTATCTTTTTTTTATTATTATTATGGTAACCTACAACTTATAACGCAACTTTTGAGGGTCTGGCGAATTTAAATATTACGGACAACTTCATCTTATAGTTACCGAGATCCTAAAGGAGAGCGTCGATTTTGAATTACCCTGTATTATACTAAAGCTTGATTCATACTTAGCATCTTGAAGTATATTTTATGTAATTAGTTAAAAAGTCAGCTAAGGCTGATTAAACATACATGTTTAAGCTATTCATTTCTACCGTCCGTCTTTTTTTGCTGTTTTATTTCATTCAAAATACAATTTTGTTATTTCTGATTAGATTCTTTTTGGAAAAGAAAGAATATTTCGCTTCTCTAATAATCATTTTTGCACACAATATTTCTTTATATTTGTTTAAATTTTAAACAATTAATGAAAATTGAATTTTTTTAACTCAAATTATTAAATTTCATACAATAATAATATAATTTTAAACATTATGTAACGGATCCAAAATTAATTGTTTGTTATATTTATAGTAATGTGACAATTATTATAATTGTTTAATATTGGAGAAAGATAACTAGAACTATGAGAAAGAATTGTATTCTTAGTATAAATAGATGTATCCCGAAGTAGTCATTCTTTCAAACCGCAGTCAATTTTTTTAATACAGTGATGGAAAACAAATTATATTTTTTGCATTTATCTAATTTAATATGTACTATCACTAAGAAATCGACTAAAAACAAGGCTTCAATTAATCAGTTACTTAACCAGTCTTAACTAATTAAGAAAATTTAATTAAACAGAATACTTCCTGTTTAATTAATTTTTTCTAGACAACATTTCTTTTTTAACATGCATCTAATTCTTCAGAGAAAATGGATGTATCAGCTCTAAAATGTCTAGTTTATTCTAAGCCGATGAAATAGTTATGTTGTATGTCTGAACAACTACGGTAAAGGGCCATTTGACATATCGATAAATCACATTTTCATAGTAATAATACAGTTACTTTATGTATAACTTACTGCATATCTAAACTGGGAATTAAATGCTCTGTCATTGGCATGGATTCTTCTTTGATTATCTGCAAAACAAAAAAATACGAATTTAAACATTTTATTGTTGTTATCATAATAAAAAATAACTTGGTATTTCATTAATAATGGGCTCCTTGCATAAAATTTGATCCAAAAATAAGTCAAAGATGTGACTTATTTTTGACTCTGCTATTAAAGAACCACCTTCTAAATATCTAATTACGGTTTAAAGTTTACTTCTGAACCTTTAAATATGAAGTCAGACCAAAACGGCTTGAGACGAGTTCCAATATGTTTTTTTGTTCATTCCTTTATTTTATTCAGAGCAAAAAGAGAAAATCCATCGCATTCGTATATTCAGATTTAAAATAAATCGGTTTAATGTCAAATAAATACGCAACATAATAAATATAAAATCAATATATTTAAAATCCTTCGTACTTCAAATCATAAAAACAGCTTGAGGATCTAAAGTTTGTTTATTATCGTTTGAGAAAAACACCGGGAAGGTAATTATGACTGCCGACTTTTTGAACCAATGCAATAATATATTTTTTGTTCAGATTATAGTATTCTACTTTTTAAATAACCAAATAGAAGGTACAGTTATCCACTGATTGAAAATCCAAAGTGTTTCAATATTCTGATTAGCTCCGCTTGCTATTCTATTCACTCCGCTCTCATTCAAGATGTAATATTGGAACTTAGCCGCAGTGGCCTGTGTCAGCAAGGATTGTGAATATGTGTGATTTTTATGGTTTCTGACGTCAATATCGTTTTCACGCCAATGTGTTATATTTCAATTTTTAACGGTTCTAGCCCTGTTATAATCTTTCGTTTAAAAAAGTTGACTTGTCATTTAGGTACGAAGGGTTATTTTTGGCCATTAGAAAAATATGTACAAGAGGCCTATACAACACATTGGGTTTTTGTATATTGCCAAATACTTCTTTGCTAACTTTAACAAGAATTCAGACACCATCCTAAGAAAAAATAAACCAAAATGCATAATTTCAATAATATTTTTTAAATTTTTTAATTTAAAATATTTATGATTTTTTTATATTATGAGCAATATAATTTATTCTATATAGTTTTTGACTTTGTATCTCAGAGCAGAATAATTAAATGGACGTTTGCAGATTTGTACAGGTCCTGCAACAAGGACTGAACCGATTAATATCTGCTTGTTTACTTTTTTTTTTAATGTAAAATAGCAATCGTGTCATTGTTTCTGTAATTATAAACAAATCGTAAGAAACTGAAATTAATATTATTTTTCTATTTTAAAATGTTGTTTTTAAAATCTTAATAAATATGATTAATAAAAATATGTTGTATTATTTTTATTTTGTTAATTATAGTATTCTACTTTTAAATAACCAATAGAAGGTACAGTTATCCACTGATTGAAAATCAAAGTGTTTAATATTCGATTCTCCGCTTCTATTCATTTTCTCTTCAAGAAAAAACTTAGGCAGTGGCTGTGTCAGCAAGGATTGTGAATATGTGGATTTTTATGGTTTCTGACGTCAATATCGTTTTACCATGTGTTATATTTCAATTTTTAACGGTTCTAGCCCTGTTATAATCTTTCGTTTAAAAAAGTTGACTTGCATTTAGGTACAAGGTTATTTTTGGCCATTAGAAAATATGTACAAGGGGCCTATACAACACATTGGGTTTTTGATATATTGCTAATACTTCTTATCTAATTAACAAAAATTAAACATTAAATAAAAAAGTAAACCAAAATGCATAATTTCAATAATATTTTTTAAATTTTTTAATTAAATATTTATTTTAGATTTTTTATATTATGAGCAATATAATTTTATTCTTACTATAGTTTTTAGACTTTGTATTCAGAGCTAGAATAATAAATGGGACGTCGGCGACTTGTACAGTGTCATGCAACAAGGACTGAACCGATTAATATCTGTGTTTACCTCGTTTTTTTAATGTAAAATAGCAATCGTGTTCATTTTTTACAGTAGAAATAAAAAAAATACGTAAGAAAATGAAATTAAAAATTTTTTCTGTTTATTGCTTGTTTTTGAAAACGTCTTAATAAATATGATTCAATAAAAATATGTTGTATTTATTTTTAAATAAATAACTTAATTATATGTTTCACTTTTACTAATATCTATTAAGGGCAGTAATAAACGCTAGAATTTGACAAAATAGGACTTTTTGTCTTTTCGTATATAATGTATTTATTATTACTTTTTTTAGTTATTAATTTAAATCGCCAATTTCCATATAAATTTAATTTTATTGCTACGGCATCATTTTTATTGAAACGTATATAAAAAATGAGACGCTTCCAAAATCGAACCAATAATAAAAATTTGCCATTAACATAATGGTAATTTTATGTTTTTAATGTTTTTTGTAGTTAAATAAAAACAAATGAACATTCTTAACACCTTGTAACTTTGACCAAAACGCAAAAAGCATCACTTCATATAAACAACCTATTATTCTTTACTAATAAATCCACCTTTTAATTTATTCCCAATCTTTAGGTAAGACCCTGTATATAATTTACACGAAGTTTTGCTTTTTAAATAAGATTTTATAATAAAATAAGACAAGTACTTAAAAATGGTTAAATACTACACCGGAAATCATAAAACAAAAATTAAACAAAAACCGTCCCTAAAAAAATATTGACTTTTGGGAAAATTTATATATAGTTTATTTTTCTTTAAATTATTTACGTAAAACATTTATACAACCTATGACTCTCTTAAATCTTTGCCAGCTAAACTGTGTATAAATCCACTGAATAATAAACTAAAGTATTGACGTCATTACCCCTAGGGACGCCAGTCGGATGCATTTCTTACGGTAACAGGATCTGAAAGCTTGAAATGCACTTGCATTTTACGCGCTTTCTTTATGACTACGAATTACGTAAAACAAGGAAAATATTTTAAAGCATATTAAAGATAATTGTTATATTTGTGAATAAGACAATTTTTTATATATAAAAAATAAAAATACACTCATGGACAAAAATATCGAGTAATCTTGAAATTTGTCATAAGATGTAATGCTAATAGGCTGTACCAAAAATATTTATATTACCACTTAAAAATCATTAAACGAGGTGAGTAAAATGTAAAGTGTTAAAAAAGAACAATATCACTGTTGTGTTTCATTACAACGTTTGCTGTGTTACTGATAAACCCCGCAGATACATAGTTTTAAATCAATAATGGCCATTTAATTACTATTGATTTTTTTTAAATTTGTACAAAGTGTGAGATTAAATAGTCGTTTTGTTTGATGATTTTTAAGTGGTAAATCGATGTTACGGTAGATTCCACAATAATTCGTTGATTTCTCGTTTTACCTGCTACTGTTAGTCGTAAAACCTAATATACTTTGGGTACCCGCATGTAGGTCCGGACTTAATTTTTTTTTATTTATTACTGTTTCTACTTTTTGGTATATTGTGTAGGTTAAAGGCAAATTGCAGGTGTTCAATATAAAGCAGAGTCTTTTCATCTTAGTTCATCAGTCGTTTGGAGTTAGTCAAGGTATTTTCGTGTGTGTTATTGAGCATCGAAAATAGCTAACCTAAACTATTGATATTAGTAGAGATCGAACGCTGTAAGAACAACACCGATACGTCACGGTCTCATATGGCAAACTGATATAAAACCGTGACGTATCGGTGTTGTTCTAACAGCGTTCGATCTCTAGGTAATCAGGATCTGTACCCTTTCAAAGGGTGCGATGCCTACACAATATAGATATTTGTCAGGCAACTTATTTATGGTTGGGTTTACGATTGAACTCGCGTCTAGCGACACTCCCGCTGGCGATCTTCTTGACAGTGTTGACACAGGAAACATGCTTTATTATGCAGGGACTCAGCGCGTAATTTAAAAAGTAGGCTTTTTCTAAATAATGCATTTAGGGCGGCTTTCACCGATCGAAATTTAAGCTTAGCTTTGAATTAAACTGGGCTTTTTAAAATATCAACTTGCACCGCCTACTAAACTTAGCTTAAAGCAAGGCTTATTAAAAGCCGCCAAAATTATAGGCTTAAAGTGAAAAAGCCCGGTTTCTTAACCTAAACTCTTATTTAATATTTTCTATTTGCATTTTTGTGTCAATTAGATTATTTGCGTGTGTTTTGTTCCAAACATAAAATGAAATGGAATGAACAATTTGATGATAATATGGACATTATGGAAATATCAAAATTTGGATTTCCAAGACAAGTTTATGTAAGAAATTATCCACTCAAGGAATTGCCGGATTTAAACTTCTTCAGGACATTCAGACCGAGAATTTCTGTTAAAAGAACAATTGGTGTTTGGAAACGAAGATTTTCCATTTTGGCTTATGGGACACGTCTTAAAGTAGAGACAATGATAACAAATATTGTGGCTACAGCTGTGCTACATAATATAGCAATTTAAATGAATGAACCAGAGCCACCACCACCAGAACATATTGACATAAATGAATTGAATTATTTGATTTACTTGGGCCAAGTCATTCTGATGTGCTAAGGGAAAATCAAATCCCACAGCACACCCAACAAACTATGATAAACCATTTTTTAAATTTATAATATTCGAAATAATATTATTTACTTATTTTATTCTTTAATTTTTTTTCTTTCTTAGGTTCTCTTTTTCAAATATTTGGAAACGCTACAAAAATAGGAAAAGTATTTATTCTATATTTTTAAGTTAACAAATTTTATTATCTAAGACTTAAAACAAAACTCTTTGTTTGAAAACAACCAAAAAATACCAAAATAACTTTGCTTTTAACATTAAAAATAATTATTTTTAATGTTAATTTTAATTTTTTAATACAATACAAAATAATCAAATTCCAAAATGATACTGAAAAAGGTAATAAACAGTTACTTGTTTTAACTAGTTATTAAGAATAATTTTATTGCAGTTGACGTTTTTTAAGTGGTATTTCTAAATCTAATAAATTAAGTTTCTTTATATGTCATTCTTTTTATTCTTAAAAATATTTTGGTGTTTAGCAAAAGTATCATCTTTTCTTCATTTGGAAAATTGAAACCGCGTTGTCTTCTACTGTCTCTCACTTTGGAAGCCCTAGAGGTGCGTGACATAACTTTCAACTTCAAAATCTTTTCCGAGTGAGGTCAGTTGAAGGTGAAGAAATTAACTATTTTGGGAGAATAGTTTATTTGCTCGGCTTAGTTAAAACCGCTAAAAATTAACCATGTTCAACAAACTAAATATCAGCCACGCTTAAATTTTTTTTTAGCTTAATAAAGCCGAGCTTAAATTTCAATCAGTGCAAGCGGCCCATAATGTAAAAAAAAAACAAATCATGAGTCTTTTCTAATGCGTCTCCGCATTTTTACGTCTGATATATAATTGAGGAAAATAAAAAGCCGCTTTGCTATCCAAAACTAACCATGACCGACTAGAACTTGGGCTTTTGAATTTGTCTAAATTATCCCTACGTAGAAGTTATTAACAAAATTATTATAATTTTTGATATGGTAAAAGTTATTTATTTTTTTAAAAGTGTAATGATATATTCCCGGGTTTTTCTAATACGTTGTTAAAATTGTGTTTATAACTTCTACAAATAATTTAGACAAATTCAAAAGCTCTAAGTTCTAGTCGGTCATGATTACTTCTGGTTAGCAAAGTGGCTTTTTATTTTCCCCAATTATATTTCAGACGTAAAAACGACTACTTTAATTAAATAAAAATAAATCTTCAGGTTAAAAAATATCAAGAAAATAATTTAAAAATTAATTATTTTTTAACGCATTTCTCGTTCTTTATAGACCTATTAAAACATTTCTTCAACCTGTTAAACATTAATCTTCTTGTTTTGAAAAGCTTCTAATATTAAAAAAAACATTTAATTTTTTTGTTTATTTAAGGAAACATGATAGTCCGAAGGAGACAGGTCTGGCGAACAAGGAGGATAATACAGTCAGAGACTATTTTACCCCTTTCCGTATAATAATACGTCCAGAAAAATCCAAAAGACTGAGACATTCACTTTTCCTTTAGATTTATGCACAAACTTTGTTTGGTCTTGGAAAATCAAAATGCCTTTATTTCATCACTTGTTGTTTCATCTCTTAGTGAAAGAAATGATGCCAGGTTTTATTCATGGTGATACTATTTTTAAAGAAACCCAACCGGCTATTCAATTAAAACTATTTTGGCTAACTACATATCATTATCCTGTATCCCCTATTCGTTTTTAATGGTCCTCTTTGTTTTTGTCTTTTGTTAAAGGTCGTCGTAATGACATAGGAAGTGAAGCGGAGTTTCTCCTTTATATATGTTTAAGATTTTTTTAAAATACTACAACATATAGGATGATTTAAAACTTAGCCCAAAAATTTATTGGGAATCGCAAAATGCGATTAAAAGCACTAGAAGCAAAGACTACTTTTTATATTTAAGTACATGGTACATAGATCAAAATATAGACAAAATAAAAAAAACCTTAAATGAGCATGGAAACCAGTCGTAACTATGCCAATATCAATGTTATTAAGCTAAAACATATCTACTCTTTTAAAAAATTAGAGTTAGAATAAAAGGTTTTGTTGTTAAAGAATACAAGTTTTTGTTGATTTTTAGAAAAAAGTTAAATTAATAGGTTAATGATATGTAAATATATTTATGTTAAAATACAATTTGTGTATAAACCAATACTGGTTTTTTAACGTCGATATTATACCGCGTGGTGCATCGTCGGGCGGAATATAGGAAATCCCATGTAATTTTAATGGGGTCAGTTATTGACTTTTCTTATTATTTTGGAAAATTCTATTGAATATTATTAAAGAGCATGCAAATCTACGTACATGGTAAAAACTTTACATCGTTTGCGAGTTAGATGCTAAGATATTTTTAAAAACGATTACTTTATTATCGCCTCATATTTATGAAAAACAATAAAAATACCAGTTAGTTACAATTTCTTAATAATGATAAAGCACTAAATTTTAAAACGACAACGTTAATTCACAACTATTAACTGGTACTTTTATTGTTGTTCATAAATATGAGGCGATAATAAAGTAACAATTTTTAAAAATATATTAGCATCTAACCAAGGAAGTTTAAAGGTGTATGGAAGCCCAATGCTATGGCCCATTTGATCAAAAAATGTCCAGCCCAGTAAAATAACTGTCAGAGTTGGCCCCGCCGATTCTGCGAAATAACAAAATTCCACGAAATAATTTAATGTGTTCCCTACTTACACACTGATAAATCAGTGTGTAGTTAGGCAACACATTATACTTTTATGAGAGCCGTAGTACCGTTTTTGATCTTAGGTTGTCTAAGGTTTTTGGTGCAAGGGCGCGCGCGGCGCGTATGAAACTATATCCGCGCTGTACCGTTTGCCGTTGCAACCGTCGGCGTCGTCGTCTCATCATTCGTCATTTTCGTTGTGGTTTGTGCCCTTTGCGCCGTATTAGTTTCGATTGTTTTGCTTTGTGTGAGTACCTAGATTTTTGGTTGAAGAAGTTTTTTGGATTGATAAAAACCTTCTTATTTTAGTGGTTAGTGTTTATTAAATTGTGACTATAATTTTGTGTTTATTGTTTGTTACTTATAATATCGTAACAAAATGATTAGAGGTTGTATGGTTTTGTCTTGCAAATCCAAGGGTAACATACCCGGCATTTTTTACTTTAGGTAAGTATTTCTTATATTTAAATTAGGTGCTTCTTATGAGACATAACGTTAGGTAACCAAAAAAATAATAATATATTAATTATGAATAATAGAATAATGAAAATTTCATAGGAAATAGCAGTGAGAAAAGTAAGGCAATCTTAACTATCTTTTAGATGATTTCCACAATGTTTGTGTATTTCTGTGGATTATTAAAAAAAAATAAGGTTTACATTTAGGTTCTTTTATTTCATTTAATAATTTAGTACATTCTTTTAAAGGATCAAAATTATTAATTACTGGGCAGACCAGGCAAATTTTAATAAATACAGGTCCCTCTAATTGAATGAAAGAAAGTACAATTTTATGTTAAAGTTCCTTTTTCCTTTTTTTGTATTTGTTTAAAAAGAAATTAGATTTTTGGTTTCTTAAACTTACATTATCAACTTTTTAAGCTCGACATACTGTAGACAGTTAATATTTAACGGATACTGTTACAATGGATACCAAGGTACCAAAGGTTACTAAACATTTTTAACCACTGTTATTCTGTGCCTAAAAAGCAGTTATAAAAATCTTCACTTTTTAATGTACAACCAGAATCTTAGGATTAGATTAAACTCATTTACACTGTCTTACCCTTCTTTTATCACAAAATTGGTGATAAGTACATAAAACTATCATACAATGTTTGAAATTTATTTTACAAATATTTTTGGTAAAAATACAAAACTCCCAAAAATATCGACCATTTAAATAGAAGGCTTCTTTCCATATTATATCAGATGATATAAAATCCAATATTACACAATAATTTTAAATATTCTATGGTAGTATCGTTTAATAACCAACAATTTTGTGCAAAAAAATAAAAAAAAAACAGTGAATGCTTGAATTTGACATTTGATGATGTCAACTTTATGGGTAGTAACAAAGAATTATGGAAGTCCGGCTCTGACCTACTATTCATTGCGCAAACTCCGCGGGCCAACCCCCCTATTCCCGCTGCCCTGCACGCCTGGACAATTTTGTTCTACAGTATTGGGCTTCCATACACCTTTAAACTTCCTTGCATCTAACTCGCCAACGATGTAACCGAAAAATCTTAAGTTTTTACCATGGACCTAGATTTGCATGTTCTTCAATAAACTTCAATAGAATTTTTTTCCAAAATAATTAGGTTAGCCAATAATTGACTCCTTTCAAATTTACACGGAATTTCCTATATTCCTCCCAACGATGCACCACCCGGTATATCGCTTGATATACAGTGTCTTTCAGAAGTCCCGGAACGATTTCGTAAACGGAAATAAGGAATAATGTTAAAATAACTAAGTAGTGGTTTAGGATATGCTCGATTTGAGGAGAATATGTGTAATGTTGCCAAATGTATACTTTTTGAGATAAGGTAGGCAACTTTATTTTTTCAAATACAAAGCCCGGTTTATTTGATTATTCTTTTTAACCTTGTTGCCGGGAGAGGTGAAAAATCTCTCTCCCAACAGGATCATCAGATTTATTAGAAGTCTGGACCTGGTTGGAGAAATATAAAAGGGTGTGAGCCACAATAGACCGATCGGTCGCGGTGGAAGGGTGTTATACCCAGTCACTTTAAACCTACCTACCGGTTTATTTTTATTGCAATAAATTTAGCACCCCGCTATTACTTCCGCTTTAGTTCCAGGCTGTGACTGACAATCACCATGAAGAGTTGTTTAAGACCACTGCTAATATTATTAGTTTTACTTTTGCAGGTTTCCCATTGACTTTTTGTTTGTCCACTAGACATTCTTTACCACACTTTTTACATACTGCTCTACAACCACCACTTTTTTTATATAAAATGCTGTCAAATACTAAATTCCTTTCTGCCCCGACTTGTCATGAGTCCAAATGTTTTGATAAATTAACCCCTAAAGCGAAAATATTACTGATATAACGAAAATAAGTGCGTATCGTTTATAATAGCCGGGCGTTTTCTGCCAGTTACTACAAGTTTCGACAAAGCGGCAAACTTGCAATACTGCGTGGACAAAATTTTCACGTTAATACAAGTTTCGACAAAGGCGCAAACTTGCAACAACTACGCGAACGAAATTTGCATGTTAAAACTTCTTCAGTTTTGATTCGTATCTGTACTATTCCTGCCTAAAAAAAAATCTAAAAATCAAAAAATCGTGATTAAAAAAAATAATCGATTTTTGTTTTTTTTTATATCATAATTTTTATCAACCCTGGTCTCCCTTATTTCAAAAAGTATACACATGGCAACATTGCGGATATATTTATATATATTATATATATATATATATATATATATATATATATATATATATATATATATATATATATATATATATATATATATATATATATATATATATATATATATATATATATATATATATATATATATATATATATATATATATATATATATATATATATATATATATATATATATATATATATATATATATATAATCATGTATATACATTTATAAGGTTCCATATGTGGGTTTGAAACAATAGAAAACCCAAAAATATTATGACAAGTCCCCATAAACTTTTTCTACTGGCGTTTCTTCGGAGATAATCATGGACGACCTGAAAATCGTTTTTTTAAAACTTTTAAATACTATGGCGTAATTCTAATATTTTTTTAATATAATGGTTATTAAGATAAGTCGTCTTAAAATGAACCCATTAAATCATATTTGGCTTATTTAGTTTGCCACGGACGGACTAGCTCTGACACAATAATAGCAATTTTTTTAACACCCTGTATGATTAAGGCTCAACAATATTATTTTTGGATAGCTTTAACCTTAAATTAAAAAAAAAGGTATGCTTGATTGACATCGATAAAATCAACGGTTTACGATAAATAAAATATCATATTTGGTATTTTTTTACCTTATACAGGGTGTTTTCTAATTGTACGTCAATATTAAGAAAAGCAATTTTTGGGTCCATTTTAAGAAGAAAACTTCATATGAACGTCCTAAACTCTTAACTTTTGAGATACAGGGTGGTAAAATTTTCAAAAATAAATCATTTATTATTAATATCTGTAATACCACTTGAGATATGTTAATGAAATTTGGCATACATGTACTATGTATCAAGATACATTTTTTAGTGTACCACATTTTTTAAAATTCTGTACGAACGCCACTGGTGGAAATAAAAAAAATTGGTACACTTAAAAATACTTCTTGATAGATAGAACATTTATGCCAAATTTCATTAAAATATCTAAAGTGGTATTACAGATATGAATAATAAATGATTTATTTTTGAAAATTTTACCACCCTGTATCTCAAAAGTTAAGACGTTTAGGACATACGTTCATATGAAGTTTTCTTCTTAAAATGGACCCAAAAATTGTTTTCCTTAATATTGACGTACAATTAGAAAACACCCTGTATAATGTAAAAAAATTACCAACTATAATATTTTATTTTTCATAAACAGTTGGTTTTATCGATGTCAATCAAAAATACATTTTTTTTTAGTTTAAGGTTAAGGCTATCCAGAAATTTTACTGTTGAGCCTTTATCATACAGGGTGTTAAAAAATGCTATTATTGTGTCAGAGCTAGTCCGTCGCTGGCAAATTAAATAAGCCAAATATGATTTAATGGGTTTTTTTAGGAGGACTTATCTAGTAACCATCAAATTTAAAAAATATAAAATTACGCCCAGTATTTTAAAAGTTTTTTAAAAAAAAACTATTTCCAGGGGCGTCCGTTATTTACCTGTATCTCCGTAGGGGAAAAAGTTTATGAGAACTTGTCATAATATTTTTAAGTTTTCTATTAGATTCCGCGAGATTGCCCACATATTCTGGGACACCCTGTATAAATATCATGATATTATCAAACTCTGGCGTACGCTTAAATTCCTTAGTGACTTTCCTAGAACAGTGCAGATAAATTCATTCTCAGAAGGGAAATGAATTTTAATCTTTGAGACTAAAATAAGTGTGACGTAATCAGTGTATAAACTTTCTTTACATTATTTAAATTACTTTGTTAACACCTTTACAATTTGTAAATACCGGGGGATTATTCGTTTTATGGTAATTTGCCAATTTAGATAGGCGTTAATTTACTCTGTGTAACTATTTAAATTTAAATATTTTAACAGTACCTCATTTTAGTGTAAAGTAAATAGTAACAACGAAAATGCATAATAGTAACTAAACATTTTATTTAAGCTTGGTGTTTAAAAAATTTAAAATATAGGCAACAATTGGGTGATAAAAGCCTTAGAAGTTAACCAGTATAGAAAAATAAAAGTACCTAAAACACTGTCAAATAGCTCTGACACCAATATACATGGTGTCCTCGGGAAAAATTCATGTTTGACGTAAAATCTTAAATATTTAAAAAACGCTTAGGGCACCCCAAATAAAAAGATGCAGTTTTTAGAGTTTTTACTAGTGTCTTAAAACCGAGCCTAAAACCCACTTGCATATAAATTTTTATGAAGTTTTTACTCCCTCGGGAAGTGTTTTATAATTTTAGTGAGTTAATGAGTAAGTAAGTGAGTGAGTCAGTAGTAATATGGGCGACTTTTAAAATCCAATATCTTAGAAACCATTTGACATGCCTCTCTCAATTTAGTACCCACAGGAATTTACATATCAAATCTTATACCTTTATCGGCCGAGTGATGATCGCGTTGTTAAATTTAGCAATGGGCTTGTCAATTGTTAAAAGTTAACAACGGTTTAGAATGTTTAACAAAATGTCAGATTTTGACAGGTTGCCTACTAAAATCATTGAATTAAGTACACTGACAATGACGTTTTGTTAAACATTCTAAACGGTTGTTAACTTTTAACAATTGCTAAGTCCATTGCTAAATTTAACAACGCGATCATCACTCGGCCGTAAGTGGAACAATAATAAACTTTTGATATGTTTTCTTTGGAAGTACTCGCCTTGAAATTTTTTAGACAATGGGACCACTTCGGACCAGGTACCGGGGTATAGCGAGCTGAAGCCTGCTCAGGCCTATTAACCCCTATGAACTTGCAGATCGCCTGCAACAAAAAAGAAGAAAATCCCCCAAAAAACCCAAAAAATCGAAAATACTAATATACGTTTCGGTGGCAAGTCGGCGACCGTTGTCAAGATGAACTTAAAAGAAAAAATTAAACTAAATTTTAAGAAATTTTGCTTTAAAATCTTGGAAATTCTGATAGCTTTTTACTTTTTATGACGTTTTGTCATAAATGACATTAGTTTATTTGACTGGTATATTTATAGTATTCAAAAAGACATAAAAGGTGGTATGGTGTGTTAACTGATTTTAAGTTTACCTAAATTTACTTCAGCATCAAGCATAGGTAACCATGTATTATTCAAATTAACAGATATTGATGCTACATATTTATCTTTATTGATAATTATCTCAAAAGTTGCCTCCTCTCCGATTTTGACCAATTTTGGTATACGGAGGTTTTTTGGGGCGCTGATTACGAATCTGAAAAATATTTTTTCGGTAACGTATCGTTTTCGATGTTCATCATCAAAGTTGAAAATAAAACTAACCTCATTTTCACTATATTCCCCATTCCTTTTGTACACAATTCTTGATTTTTACCTTAAAGTGACAAACAATATTATTATAAACACCTTTTAAAACCTTGTATTTTTATTTATTTTACACCTTTTTTCCATTAAATTGCGAACTTTCAAGTTAAAGGCAGCGGCCATATTTGCTTATAAAATTAATAGTGTAACATGGTTGCGGCCACGTTGCGGCGTGTTAAAATGGAGGTTTGCAATTAAATGGAAAAAGGTGAACATAAAAACAATTTTTTAAAAGGTGTTTGTGAAATATTGTGTGCCAATTTAGTGTAAAAATCAAGAATTCTGTGCAAAAAGGAGGAATAATGTAAATAGGGTTAGTTTGATTTTTAACTTTGATGATGAATATCTCGAAAACGAAACGTTGCCGAAAAAAAATGTTTTCAGATTCGTGATCAGCGCCAAAACTCCCTTATACCAAATTTAGTCAAAATCGGAGAGAAGACAACTTTCGAGACAATTACCTCTTTATTTAATAAAATAAAAGCACTTTCCTTTATTTTACGTTTTTTGAACAAGTTTCCTTTGCTAAAATGCTAGAAGCATTCCAGTTAATTATGTGGTTGTTATCAAATGCATGTTGACAGTATTTTGGATTTGTGGAGTTCTGTGTTTTTAATTATATTTTATGTTCTTTTACTCGTTTTGGAATTGTTGCAGGCAGCGTTGGGCAAAATTTGATTTTTATTGAAAAAATCAAAAATCACTGATTTAAATAAAAAAATCAAATAAATCATGACTTTTTTGATTTTTCTTTAATTCAAAAAATTCTCTTTTTACAGTTAATTTGTCACGGTACATTATATTCCCTCACTTAAAACTACAAATTATTGGGATATTTCCCCTTTTTAATACCAATAACTTTCTGCCAAGGCGCGTCCCGAACGAGAAAATTTCTGTCGCAGCTTGTTTCCGCTCCGACCTATAAGAAGCTAATACAACATATTTTCAAGGATGATTTAGAATTACCCCTACAAAAACTTCAAAAATTTTAAGACTGATATGATCAGGCATTAACATCAAACCATTTTATAAGTTATATGTTGGACCCATCCAAGCAAGAATACAAGTTATCATCTGATAAAAAGAATCTAGCCCTAGAAACCATTTATGAAATTTATGGAAACACAGGATTGCTACCTTTAGTAATCAAATTAAATGCCCGTTCCAGTCCGTTTAAAAATGTAATGTTCTCGCAAGAAGTAACAGAAAGCGTAAGGACAATTGATTGGTGGCTATCACAAAAAGACCAGCCTGAAATCGAAAAACAAGTGCCATTATTAACACAATTTCTTTGTGCAATTTCGACCTCAGCTTTAGTAGAAGAACTTTAAGTACTTTTGGACTAGTGCATTCTGACTTAAGAAACAAACTGGGAGTAGAAAAAGCTAGAAAATTAGTGTTTCTATTTAAATATTATAATGAAAATGCAATTTATATCTGTATTTATTTTAGAAAGAATGTAGATTAATAAGTTAATTTGTTTAAATTTCATTAAACACTTGTAAATACCTGGTTGTTTTTTTAAATCTTACTTTGATTTAAATCTTGATTTTAATAAAAAAAAATCAAACAGGCCAACCCTGGTTGCAGGCGATTTGCAAGTTCATAGGGGTCAATAGGGCTGAGCAGGTTCAGTTCGCTATACCCCGGGACATGGACCGAAGTTGTCAGATTTTCTAGAAAATTTCAAGGCGAGTACTCCCAAAGAAAACATGTTAAAACATGAATCCGCCACAAAAATAAAACATATTTAATAACGAAGTTACGAAAAGGTGGGGACACACTGAAACGTTTTGTGTAATATACACACTGCATGTGTCAAGACGGAACTTGGCGGGACGGAAAAAGATTACATAGGAATAGGAGAAATCATGGCTAAAGTTTGTTGTTCTTCATTAAAATTACATATTTATATCTCTTTAGTTGTTTTTAAATCTAAAATAAATATTTAAAAAAATCTAAGTCAAAAATTAAAAACGTAAAAATAAGGTATACTCCGTTTGAGGACTAAATTACTATCTACCTTGACTTGGTCATTGTATTGCCACAAAATGATTTTGTACATCCATATATAACAGATACAAATTAATATAATTTTTTTAAAATTGTCAATTTTAAATTCTTTTTAATAGATACAAAGCATGCTATATTAATGTGAAATTTGTAGTTAACCTTAAATCATGGAGCTGAATTAGATGTCAAGGCCTAAATGTTTAAAATAAATACCTAATTATATTTATTTTTTATGTTGGTTTGCTTTACAATAATTCCAATACTAAATAAAAAAATGATTGGGTTCAGTTTTCAGTGTTGGATGTTCAACTGTCTCAACAAAAAAATAGAAGAGTTTGCAGACATATGAATAGGGTTTGAAATGATAATTCTGGCACCTGCAGTACCTACCTAGTACTTAGGTTTTATATAAGAGGCTGCTATAAATAAGTAAAAAAAGTATGCTTGTTAAAGACTTCTAGCAAACTATTTAGAAACTTTATTGTCATATAGTCGAAAAATATTGACTACTATTACATAGACATTTTATTATACTCCAAACAATGAATGTTTAATTTATTCAATAAATATGCAACAGATATGGACTATAATGTTATACCAAGAAAGTTTGAAGGTTTATGGAAGGCCAATGCTGTAGAACAAAATTGTCTACGCGTGCAGGGAGCGGGAATAGGGGAAAAGGCCCCGCGGAATTTGCGCAATGAACAGTGGGTCAGATCCATGTATAAAGTTGGCAGATGATTATACATTTTTTTTGAGTCATAAAAAGCGATGCTGCAAATTTTCAAGTTTGACGCCCCTGTCTGCAGTTTATTATACTTATCGATATGACCCTGTTCGACAATGAGTGCATATTCCGTAAAATCCTGGATACTTTTCTTTAACCTCTTGATGTGAGCATTCTTCTCTTTGATTTCTATAAGAAGTTTAGCCCTTTCTCTTGCAGATTCTTCACTATTTTCTTCAAGTTAACACTTCATCTTCTCAATATAGACATCCTTCCGTTTCAATTCCTCCTTTGTCTTGTCAAGCTGCTTAGTAATCTTCCTCAACTTTGGAATATCCCTCAAAATATGCCTACAGTTTGGACAATAGAAAAGCAATGTTCTTTGTCTGAGTACTAAGGCATGAGCCTCTGTGGTGCTAATTTCATCACAGTTCTTGCAGAAAACCTCCTTAGGCCTTGACTTAAAAATGTATTGTTTGTGACACTTAACACAGCTTAAGGGATTCATATTTAAAGTCTTCACGTGAAATAAAGTATCACAAGTCTGGTTCTGACCAAATAAATAAAACTTCAGTAGAGAATGTCACTGCTGCAGATTAAAATAAACAGATTAAAAAACTAAATTAATTTAACACACAGTAAACGGGGACACACGCTTCACACTCAGGGATCCGTCAGAGTGACTGACAAAAGTACACAAACAAAGACGATCACTAAAAAAGGATACTTAATAAAGAAAAAAAAACAGGGGGTAAAAAAGGATCAGTTAAAATATTAACACAAAGATAAGACTTAAGAAATAAAATAAAATTGAAAAGTATAGTTGGCAGAATATCCTACACGATAACTGGAATAAAGCCAAACCAAGTCACTATCATGTCAGGACCACTGATATTGGATTTCTTGTTGGTACAGCTTGCAAAACATCTTTTGAGAGACTCGCAATCACCAGCTCATTTAAGTATTTATTAAGTCCAGAACCATAAAAAAAACAAGAATGTAAATGTAACTTCCTACAGCCATAAAAGTATCTCGAATTTTGTAGAAGTACTTATCAACCATATAGAGCAATGACTATTTCTACCAATGACACATTAAAAATTAAAGTAAAAATATGAAAATTATAGATTACATAAGCAATTTCGTGTCAAATTTTATTTATGGTATGTTTTTTCCGAGGTTTTTTCCTTTCCCGGTGGGACTGCTACCTTAGATTTTTTGGCGGTACAGTTTGGATAAAGAATTTTGAGAGACTTGCAACCCTCAACTCATTTTGGTGCTCATTAAGTGCAAAATGATAGAAAAAAACTAGTTAGAATGCAACTTCCTCCAGCCATGAAAGTCTTTATATTATATTTCTTTATTAATTTTTAATGTGTCATTGGTAGAAATAATCGTTGCTCTATATGCTTGACACTTTAAAAATCCAGTAACTTAAAAAACTGAATTAATGTTGAGTTTCTTTAAGCTTTAAAGAAGTTGCTTTCCGGCTTATTTTTCTTTCTATTGTCTTGCGTTTAATGTGCCCTTAAATGAGCTAGGAATTGCATGTTTGTTAAAACATTTTTTCCAAGTTATCTATTGCAACAAATCTGAAGCTAGCATTGTCAACAAAAAATTAATATTATCTCTGAGTTCAAATTCATATATTTGTAATAAATTGTACATTTTTTAGGTCTTATTCACTATAGTTTATATGCTTTGGCCGTTGTACCGGTTGAAATCTTGAAGAAATATAATTTTTTTTTTATAAGCCAAAATAGACCGATCGGTCGCGGCGCACTCAATCAGCACTTAATTCCTATCTATTTTAATTATTAAAAAAGTAGTTCTTTGATTATGGGTCTGCCAAATTTTTGAAACCTGGCAAAGCCACATTTTTTTTTGTAGTATTTCTAAAATGATTAGTGCACTTAATTTATCAATTGCGCAACTAAATAGCACCTAAAGAGCCCCTAATTTTGACCTGAAGTTTTTTGCATTTTTTTGAGTTGGGCTAGCCAATTTTATATATGCGAATAATAGGGAATGGCTCACATTTTTGTTTTTTTTTTTGTTAACAAGGAACCAACTTACCACAAGGAACATAACTCCTGCGATAATCTCTCGAAGTGTGTGGAGAATCCAGCTTTTCAGGGACCGCGGCCTGATACTTAGAACTACCTCTCCACACCACCAATTTGCTAAATACATTCAATATAGACTCTCGAAGGCTTAAATGTCTTCTATCACCACTCAAAACACTTGTTTTCGATTTGCTAATATCATTTTCGCCACACTCTATGTTGGCAGAGGCTTTAGAAGATTTTCCTTTCTGTTTACATTTTTTCCTAGTGTGTTTTGAGTGTTTTTTGGAAGTGTGAGGCTCGTTTTCGTCATACACCTCAAAAACTTCAAGTTCGAAATCCATGTCCTTCCTTTTACCCTTATCATTGGTAGGTTTGTTTATTTTTCCGGTTTTAATTATTAATTCCACTTGAAACTAAACAAACACCGCCACGAGGCAAAATAAATACTATTTGCAAAATATTAAAATATTACTTCTTGACGTAAATCTGAACCATAAAAAAACAAATCACGGGTCACACATAACTGCACTTTTAGCACATTAGGAAATCACACCCCAATATTTTACTGACAGCAAAAATGGTAAAAGATCTTTAGCCGTCTTGTAAGAAGAAAAAAAAGCCCATTTTTCATCAAAATATTAACTGATTCATTTCCTTGCAAATCACTTCGATTTCGCCATGTCAAAACAATTTCTTAACTGTCCTTCGAGGTGGCGCTAACCGTAGCAAATCAAATTTAAAATAAGTGTTGCAATGTTGCTTGCCTATATCACAGTCAAATATATTTCTGGACGGAGCCTATAAAAGTGGAGTTCAAGGAAAATCACAAAAACCGGACTTATTATTTTTTAATTTTCTTTATATCAATAATCATGAATTTGTCTACAAGCAAACATAATGATAAAAGATAGGGTAATTGTATCCAAACAATTTCTTTCCTGTACTTCGAGGTGGCGCTAACCGTAGCAAATCAAATTTAAAATAAGTCTTGGAATATTGCTAGCAATTTGCGGACTTATTATTTTTTTAAATGACATTTTCGGATGTAAATTGAATATACAAGGCCATTCGACAAGAACTGAACGGGGCCATATTTGGGGCTTTCCTAATATTAAAAAAAAAAATGCAAAACAGCTTCCTTAATATTATTCTTGTACAAACCTAAAGAAAGTAAAAGAGATGCGTCCTTCGAAACGAGAAACATTTAAAATCAAGGCAATAGTTATTTTTACAAAAAATGTGTCAATCCCTTGATCGAGTACATACATTAAATTTTAAATTTATTGACATTTAAAACATTTTTTGATTTGTTATTTATTTTAAATATGAGGTGCCCTTTTCGTATCGTACACGCATAAAATTGTTAACTCGAAAGTCATCGAGAAGTTTGTCGAGTTAATTTTGTAGTACTTACTTTTTTTTATGTAAAAGTAATATGAAGAGAATAAGTACCACATACGAACTTAATTAAAAAAATAATACCAAAAAAGTTATGGCGAAATAATAGTAAAAAAAGAATAAAATTGTCTGAAACTAAGCACTCGTCCATACCTAATACTAATAGGTAGTATCAAAAAGTGTATTTAGGTCCGTGTTCTCATTAGTACTGTATTATTAGGTTTTATGTGAATCAAAAAACACGATTTGAAAATAAAGGAAAAGTTAAAATTATGAAATGTTTTCTTTCATACCGTGTACCTTTAAAATGGAGCAAAATTTCTTCATTGTACTTAACCCATTAAAACTTCTTTTGTAAAATGCATCTTTAAGTAACCTTTACATTACCTACCTTCTTTATATTTAACTACTAAAAACTGACAGAGAAAAAAATCACAGTGGAACCCCTTTAATCCGAACCCACGTTTATCCGAACATCAAATAATCCGAACGCTGCAGCGGTCGGATTATGACTCCGTGTGTAGATCGTTCGGAGTACTTGATAATCGGATAAACGCGTGTTGGGATTAAAGTGGTTCCACTGCCATGTTAAAATCACTGTCTTTGTCAATTTTTGGCATTTAAATATATAAAAACGTAATATGGCGGTTAGTTAAAGATGCATTTTACAAAAGCAGGAGAGAATTTTAATGAGTTAAATACAATAAAAAATACATGTATGTATTCTAAAAAATATTACTTTAATTGCCTGAGCTCCACTTGTGAAAAATTTGAGTGCTTTTTGGTGATATACCGCATTAAACATAAGGTAAAGATTAAATAGGGGCAGTAGCGATGGTAAGAATTGTGCCCCCCTGCAAAAATTCAGTGGGGGCCCCTAGAAGAAATTTTATTTATATTTGAAAAAAAAATGAACGCTCTTATTAGCGTTTTATGTAAGTTAAGTTAATAGGCATATATGCTAACTCTACACTAAACTATACTTAAAAGAGGGATTATAAATCAAAATTCACATGTAAGCTTAATTCCATGAATTTAAACTATTAAAAGAGAACAAAATGCTGTAGGTACTGAATTTAATAATGTTAGAATTACCTCAATCTTCTATTTTTTAATAGAAGAAACTTATATACAATTGTGTTCAAGTATATTTCACGTGTTTCTTCATGTTCTATAGCTAGAATAGCAAGATCACTCAGACGAGTTTGAAATATAGTACTTCTTAGATACGATTTTATTAATTTAAGTTTTGAGAAGCTTCAGTCACCGGTAATGTCAAGTACAATTGGAGCGCAGTTGTCAGATCTGGAAGGCAAGATGCAAGGAAACCGTTTTCTTCAAGCAGAAAACTTGCGATTTCTCTTATAGATTTCTTTTGGTCGATTTCATTTGAAAACAGGCTTTTAAAAGAAATTGCCTGATCTTCTAGATTATTATATAAATCTGAAGAATTTTATTCTCCTGCCTTTTCTTGCAGTTTTTCATTAGATAGATGACTCAAATTCTCAAAAACTCAAATCTCATTTCAAGTTGATTTAGAGCAACATACGCATTGAACACTTTTACTGCAAAAGCTTTCAGTGGATCTTCAACTTTATAATCAGAAGCAATTTCGTCATGAAACTTCTTTACAATTCTCTGACGATTTTGTTTCAATTCATGAGATATATTCCAGGAACTCGCCAACTTTTTCGCATCTTCCAAAATATCTAGAAAGTTAGCCCTCAATTTTTTTAATGGGTCAGTAGCTTGGTCCAAATAAATGCAAGCTGTGTTCAAGTCTACTGTGTCTATTTGTAAAACGTTTGATGCAATGTAGCACTTTACTCTCAAGAGTAAGACATATCATGAAGTCAAAGTTGTCAAGGTGGTTTCTGATTGATTGGGCCTCATCTCTTACTTTCTTCTTTGTGCTGAACAATGTAAGTTCTGTCAGACATTTCATGACGGATGTGAAGTTATTTTTTAGTGCAATCAAACAGTTATTGCGAGATGACCACCTTGTGGGGCAAAGTTTTTTCAAAGTTAAGTTCTTTACATTAATATCGCCACTTACAGTTTAATTTAACTCGTGCCAGCGAGGTAAGCTTTCACTGAAGAAAACGTAAACCTTCTGTACAATGTCAAAAAATTGAGAAATTTTAGGTACTTCTTACACTGAATCATTGACTACTAGATTCAAACCATGGGATGCACAGTGGTATTCTGCATTTGGAGTTTTATCCTTGATCCTTTTTTGTAGCCCAGAATACTGTCCACTCATCGTGGAAGCACCATCGTATCCTTGACCTCTACATTTTCCAATGTCAATTTCATATTCTTCCAACACCTTGTTTTCATATCCTTCACTGGTTTGATCGTTTAGTTCAAAAAACCCGAGGGAATATTCATTTACTTTTAGTTCAATTTTTCCACTTGCCGATTTTTCAGATACAGTTATATATCTAATGATTATACTTAGTTTTTCTACTTTTGATGATATATCTTGTGTAGTGTCAAGAATACTAGACTAAAAAGCAGCCGAATAAATTTTTGCAAGCAAAGATTGAATTACTGAGTCTCCTAACAATTTTATGATTTCATTCTGATAGTTAGGATGCAGGTATTTTGATCTAGACTTTTCACTCATTATATGGGCTTTTAGTAAGGAGTCATAACGATAATGTTAAGAAAGTTTCCACTTTGAGGTTGACCTATTTTGCTGATGTCGTCCCTATAATCCCAAAGAGGTAAAGAGCATACCTATAGCCAATGTACGCACGACATCAATGGTTCTGATTAAAATATTTTTTCGTTTGCTTCGCTCCTCAGATATTGTATTTTCTATTGTTTGATTTTTCTTCCATAAAGCATACGTAAAGCAAGCGTTAAGGTGGGCGACACTATTCTCATGACATTTATTTTTTTGCTCAAGCCCTGCCAGTCACAAATTTTTCCGTTTCTCCAATTCGCAGCTTTAGCACAATCACTGAAAAGCCAACAAGGTTCGCAATAAACACCATTTAATTTTGGTGAGTAACATAACCAAAATCTGTCGACTATTTGTCCAGTTTTACTTTTGAATAAATAATAGTCAGCACTAAAGGATCAGTTTATTAGAGTCTTTAGGAAACAGTTCCTTTGGTTGGCACGGTCGGGACGCCAACACCAACTTCTTTGTTTTAGTGTTTAAAGGTCCGTGAAAATGTCAGTATCTCTCTCTCTCTCTTCTCCTCTTACTCTCTCGCTGCTATGCTCGCTAAAAGCATAGATAGATAATGTTTCTTTTATCTGTGCTATAAGATACTACGACGCACGATAGTTTCAACATTTACTCTTTCAACTCTTAACAGTTCAAACACAACGACTTAGTTAATAATTTTTAAAAAATCACTGAAGTAATTCCCGTGATAAAATTGTATTAAAATATTTATTTTCACCTAAAAAACTTGCCAGCTTTTTGGGGCCGGGACCCCAGGAGACAGGGGCCCCCTCGCGCCACGGTTTCTGCGGGGGCCTTATCGACGCCACTGAATAGGGGGTCATCTACAAACCATGTAATTCTCTTTACAGGTGGGGAGAGGTGGGAAGGGTATTCTCTCATGTTATATGCTGCTACGTCGGGGGAGGATCGGTGCGACCCGATGTCACGTAACTCTGAGAAATATTTTTTCATACTTGTATTAAAAATATCGCACTGGCTATAATACTTAATTTACCTTTTTAATGAAATAAAACTTTTTAATTAAATTAATTTATATAAAAGAACTCATATTAATAGTGCGACTAATTTAATAATTTTTTGAGCTTGAATGTTGCGTAACACACCATATTTAGGGTGGGGGGTCTCTACGAAATTCTACATAAAAAAGATGAAAAATGCGTTACGTGGTATATGGATGATATCATAAATTCGCCGCTATTTGATCAACTTTCTATCTTATACTGTTTTTGAAATCTTATTGTTAAGAACCAAATTTAAAATAAACATTTTTACTACACTATTAATGTCAGCAAGATTATATAAAAATTAGAACTGTTGGCTTTCCAATAACTATGAAGAAGTCGGCTAGGCAAATATCATGCATAATTTAAACAAAACCGTCATTATTTATTTAAATTGTTCCAATATAAAAATAAAACAATAAACGACCTTGATACTAAATAAATCAAGATTATCAGTTCTACCTATATTTGAATAGTCTGTATAATCAATGAAGTATCAAGTAATGAGTTTTATGATGTTACGTGTTCGCGGAAAGTAAGTTCCGTGAAAAAATAATGCCGTGTTAAAACAATACCTGTTTTTTAACAGGTTAACAAGTTATTTTTTTTAAGTTAGAAGTGGCGGATGTTAATTTCAACCTTCCGTCACTCGCGTGCGGACTGACGCTAGCAGACACATAGGTGTCTGCGGAGCGTCAGTCCGCACGCGTACAGGGTCTTTGATTATATTTACGTGGCTTCTGAGGCCTTTATTTTTGAAGACAGAAAAAAATGTTTTATATAAAAATTGTGGGATTTTATCCATATTATCTTTTGTAATTATCAGTAAAAAAATATCGCAATAAAAAAATGGAAAAATATAGGCAACTTCAACTTTTTTAAATGAAACACCCTGTTTATTATGCGCTACAACGAAAGATCTTATTTTTCTGATTTCAAATATATATACATTGATGATATTTGAATGAACGATTTTTGAGATATTTTAGGTTAAATTATTATTAAATTACAAAAAAGTTTCATATTAGTATCAAGAAAGCCTTGGAAACAATAAAATTGTTATGTTGCTGAATTTGGTAAGAGTTTTCTCTGGATCAATAATGTTTATTTTTGTAATTAAAAATTCCTGCTAAAGTAAAGGAAGACTTGTCGGTAAATAGAATTTTATTTAAAAACTTTGGATCCTGCTGCATAAACCTAACTATTTCCAATGCATACTTGGGTCGGTCCTGCATGTTTTGTTCAGGAAGGTTCTATACATTTATAAGGATAAAATTGGTAAAATTTTAAGGTTAAATAAGTTTTATAATTTGTTTTATTAAGTTCAGATGCCGCATCCGAGATTGATATTTCAGAATTTTCTAAAATTATTAAAAGTAGTTAGTGCTAGTCCAATAGAAAAAGTATAATAATTATCTTGAAAAAAGAGGATATCCAAAACTTTGTTTTCATTTCGTGCTGCAGTCCTTTTCTTCATTTTAAAGCTTTTTCGTTGAATAAACTTTCTTACTATGTATTTAATAGTATCTATTGATGGTACCCGTTGTCAAGGATATAATAAGTAGTATTCCCTCTGCACTGTCGTCACATTATTATTGTTACCATTAAAAAGACGTATAAAAGCGATTTTTTGTTCTTCTAAATAGCCCATCGACACAAAAGCAATACAAACTACTTAATAGTAAAATGATAAATTCATTTTTACTATCAATACGTCAAATTAAAACAATTTTATTGTTTCATAGCTTTCTTGATACTAATATGATTTTTTTCAATTTATTTATATTTTTTTAGCTTAAATATCTCAAAAACGGTTCATCCAAATATCATCAATGTATATATTATTGTATATAAATCATAATACTATTCATTTTCTTGATAAAATACAAGATGTATTCAAATTTATAGAAATATTGTAAGTATAAATTTATATTTTTCCATTTAAATATATTGCGATATTGTTTAACCGAAGGATATCAACATATTATAATATAATAACACTATGATATATTTATTAAAATTTGAAAATCTTTCTGTTTTTATAAAAAATAAATGCCTATATTATCGTTTACTATATTTAATCAGAAAGACCTGAGCGATAATATAATGTTTCCTTAAAAAATGAAGTTCAATTTATCCATGTTTATTGCGATAACGAACAAAAGATATAAAAAATCCTACCATTTTATATCATTTTTATTCTGAAAAATTTCATGCAGTATATAAATATTTGGATTAGCCGCTACTCAAGTCATTTAGTAATTTTAAAACACCTTATTTTTCTGAAATTTATTTTTCGCTAAAATTCCGTTATAAAAGATTATAATATTTAAAATAAACGAAACTTTTAATAATTTATTTTCTAAATTGTTAAATATTGGAAAAAATAATACACAACTCTAAAAGAGAAAGGTTAAAAACAAGCTTATTTCAAACAAGGAAGTTTAAAGGGGTATGGAAGCCAATGCTATGGCCCATTCGATCAAAAAATGTACAGCCAGTATGAAAATAACTTCAGATTGGCCCCGCCGATTCTGCGCAAACAAAATTCCACGGATAATTTAATGTGTTTACTTCAACTGATAAATCAGTGTGAAGTTAGCAACACATTATAATTTCATAGAGCCGGAGTACCGTTTTTGATTGATCAAAACCTTCTTATTTAGTGATTAGTGTTTATTAAATTTGACTATAATTTTGTGTTTATTGTTTGTTACTTATAATATCGTAACAAAATGACGAGGTTGTATGGTTTTGTCTTGCAAATTCAAGGGTAACATACCCGTCTTTTAATTTAGGTAAGTATTTTTTATATTTAAATTAGGTGCTTCTTATAAGACGTAACATTAGTAACCGAATAAATAATAATATATCAATTATGAATAATAGAAAATGCAAATTTCATAGGAAATATTAGTGAAAAATAATGGCAATCTAACTATCTTTTATATGATTTCCACAATGTTTGTGTATTTCTGTGGATTATTAAAAAGAAATAAGGTTTACATTTAGGTACTTTATTTCATTTAATAATTTAGTACACTTTAAAGGATCAAAATTATTGATTACTGGGCAGACCAGGCAAATTTTAATATATACAGGTCCCTCTAATTGAATGAAAGGAAGTACAATTTTGGTACGGTTTTTTGGGGCGCTGATTACAAATCTAAAAAAAAATTCGGCAATGTTTGTTTTCGAGATATTCATCATCAAAATTGAAAATCAAACTAACCTTATTTACACTATTCCTCCTTCTTGCACAAAATTCTTGATTTTTACACTAAATTGGTACATAATATTTCACAAACACCTTTTAAAAACTTTTTTATGTTTATTTTACACCTTTTTTACACTTTTATTTTTTAAGCAAATATGGCTGCTGCCTTTGAACTTAAAAGTTCGAAATTTAATGGAAAAAAGATGTAAAATAAATAAAAATACAAGGTTTTAAAAGGTGTTTAAAAATATCGTGTGCCACTTTAGTGTAAAAATCAAGAATTGTGTACAAAACGAAGGGAGAATATAGTGAAAATGAGGTTAGTTTAATTTTCAACTTTGATGATGAAGATCTCGAAAACGAAACGTTGCCGAAAAGATATTTTCAGATTCGTAATCAGCGCCCCAAAAAACCCCTGTATACCAAATTTGATCAAAATCGGAGAGGAGGCAACTTTCGAGACAATACCATTTGTTTAAAAATAAATTAGATTTTTTCTTAATCTTGCATTATCAACTTTTTAAGCTCGACATACTGTACACACATAATATTTAACGGATATTGTTACAATGGATACTCAGGTACCAAAGGTTACTAAACATTTTTAACCACTGTTATTCTGTCTCATGAATGTTTGTTATTAGTGAAAAGTATATGCCTAAAAGCAAAAGTTATAAATTTTCACTTTTTAATGTACAACTAGGATCTTAGGATTAGATTAAACTCATTTACACTATCTTGCCCTTCTTTATCACAAAATTGGTGATAAGTACATAATACTATCATACAATGTTTGAATTTTTTTTTAAAAAATCGTGTTTTTATTTATTTACAAAGATTTTTGGTAAAAATACAAAACTTCAAAAAATATCGACCATTTAAATAGAAGGCAGTAAAGTGGCGCCATCTATTCTTTCCATATTATATCAGATGATATAAAATCTAATATTACACAATAATTTTAAATATTCTATAGTAGTATCCTTTAATATTTAACAATTTTGTGCAAAAAATAAAAAAAAGTGAATGTTGAAATTTGACATTTGATGATGTCAATTTTATAGATAGTAACAAAGAATTATGGAAATCCGGCCCTGACCTACTATTCATTGCGCAAATTCCGCGGGGCCAACCCCCCTATTCCCGCTGCCCTGCACACCTGGACAATTTTGTTCTACAGTATTGGGCTTCCATACACCTTTAAACTTCCTTGATTTTAAATAAATAAATAAGTACTCCGAAATATGTCTGGTGATTACTTGATTACTACCACATCAATAGTTATATTGTCTGTTTTTTTAACCGTCTGCAAATAAATAGAAACCAAACTACTATTTTTTTTAAATTAACCTTTCGAGGCATCAGTAACACGTCTAGACCAAACGTTTATGTTTATTAAAAATCATATTAATGATAGGTTGTTTAATTATTTTACTTGTATGTAAATTAAGTGATACGATGTTATTTTTTTAGATTTACGGCTCAATATCAAATTCGAATTGTTTTGAATTAAAAAAAAAACTTATAGCATGTTTTTACAAATGCAACATTATGGTGGTTAAGTTACCAAAAAAAATTTTCAGTTTATTTCCATTTAATCGGTTAACTATCTCTGGAAGTTTTTTAGATCTCAATTTAAAACGCAGTGTATATACTTACCTATGTTATTTAGAAGTGCATCATGCTTCATGCTGCATTTTCGGTGTTCGATAGAATGCTCTTTGAATAGGAAGCCTCATATATGTTATAATACGTATAATGTGATATGTTACCGATAATTTTGTCTTTCTGTATTAAAGTTAGGAATACCTTCCAAATCGGTTAATCAGAGGTTTAAAATAAAATAAATTGATAGTCATCATATGATAAAGTGACATACAAATTTTATTAGTGCGTGATATTTTTAACCAAAGTTCTGTTCTTTTTAATTGAAAATGACGGATGTAGATTTTAACAAATATAATTTCTAAAAATGCCAAATATGGCACTTTTAGAAATGTATATATTTTTTAACCTTTCATTACTCATGCGTAATTAAGCACACAAGCCCAGAATACTGATCCATACAGAAGCGACACGGACGAATTTTGATGGTTTAGTAATTATGGTTGCATATACTACGTCGTCCATTACCGAATATGTTTAAAGTCCAATTGACAGTTTTTACTGACAAAGCAAAATAATTGTTTACATTCGACGACGAACTTAATAAAGTTTTTGATAAATAAAAACTAATACCCACATAAATAATGACTAATAAAAGCAGTGGATATTATTGTGCATATACTCTGTGTAATTCTCGTGCGGATCAAGAAATATCACATTTTGCTTTTCCAAAACATGAATCTAGGTATGTACCAATACTAAATTCAAATAGCAATATAAATTATTAACTTGTACGTCTTCTGAACTCCTTTTTTAATTATAGGTAGAATTTTTAAATGTAAAAATTATTTAATAAAATGTATTAAATACTCTTAAATTTATTAAAAACTACAAGTTTGATTAGTATGATTAGTAATTAAGTTCAACTTCAAGGAACCAATGATTTTGTTTTAGATGTGTAATTTGGGCAAAGGTTTGCAATAAAGAAGACTTGTTTGACAAGGGGCCTGCAAGTTTACATAAATACCATAAAATATGTGAAAAACACTGAAGATAAGTACATAAATAAAGGTGCTTAAGGTAGTAAAATTTATTTCCCAACCTGTCACAACTTTGTTTAGCCATTTGCCGAAAAGATCTGCTGATGAAACATACAAATCTGAAGCCACTTGCTAAGATTTTTGTGATCATGGGACAGACAACTTCAATCCAATCGAAAGGTATGAATGACCATATTTTTAAATTATTTATCTTGTCTAAAACATACTTGATACATTGCTTGAGAAAAAACTGACGAAAAAGTTTAATTTTATCTTGTAAACAATTTCAAGCTGCCAAAACATTTTAGTAGTTTTCAACAATTCTATGGATAGAATGGAAAAATAAGACAGTAAAATTGACATTGTCATCTAGTCAAATTTGGTTACAGAGGTAAAACAACTTTCTTCCAGTATGTATCGGAATATGTAGTACGAGTCATATATAGTATGTGAGAAAAATAATAATATGGGTTTAATCCCCTTAATTAAGTTAACTAAATGCGATGTTAAATGGTCATATTTGTCATATCATCTTAGACCATTGTAATAAATGTAACTGATAAAAAAAAGTGCCGATTAAATAAAAAGTCTAGCTTATTACTTGTAATAAACTTCTTGAAACCATTCAAATTGCTATAGCTTTGGCTTGGTATTATTACTTTGGGCCTATTTTTAACCATTTCTTTAGTTGCACTGTGAAAGGATGCATGTAAGTGGTACCCTAAATAAAATTAATTTTGGTATGTGACAAATATTGTATTAAAATTTTTGCTTAAAATAAAAAATGTGAAGAGTATTCTGGTATTTGTCAGAATTGTTTTAGGGAATTTTGCAAACAAATGCTGTTAAAAAGTTTATTAAGAATTTCTTAGTTTGTCTCCAAAAGCAAATAAAATATGCCTAAAAAGACTGCAGTACTTTTGAAAAAACTGTCTGAAGCTCCAGAAAGATCATTCACAGTAGTATTTACAACTGATAAAATAATGAAACCCTATAGATTTATTGTAATCATTTTATAGATATCAATTATAAAACACCATGCATAAATTTCAAATAAAATGTTTTTGAAATATCTCTAAAAATTTATGAGATGTATCGTAAAAATGTAAAAAATATGCTAAATATTGTTTTTAATAACATTATAATTTGTTTTTTTTAATCATTTTCCCTGAGAGTAACTAGATTTTTTTTTAGCACCAACATACCATGGATGTTCCAAGTAAAGCAAGAAGCAGTTTTTATCAGAAGAATTAAGGATTTACAGGGAACGAAGAGAACTCGACTGTTTTTTTAAAATGTATTTTATTTTATATTTATAATATATATTAATATACAAATATGTATGTACATTTTTGAGTTTATATTTTAAATTACCTTTTTTATGGTGCTAACAGAAAGCTAAAAAAAGAATTGATAATTGATGTTTACTAAAAAATATGTTTAAAATTGTAATTTTTCCCAAGCATTGACTCCTTAAAAAGGAAGATTTTCCAACTTAGATAGTTTTTAGGATTTAAATAACCAAATTTTAAACGAAAATTAATAATATTTTAAAGAGCTACAAAAATTTTGATAAAACAAAAAATTAAACTTCTTAAATTATCAAGAAATGTGTCTGGTTGGCACTTTATCATAAAAAGTATATTATAAGCTGCAACCAAGTATGATTTTTAATATGGAAACTTGGTACCATC
Source organism: Listronotus oregonensis (assembly GCA_019359885.1). NCBI lineage: Eukaryota > Metazoa > Arthropoda > Insecta > Coleoptera > Curculionidae > Listronotus > Listronotus oregonensis. Next base: position 66,014 of record JAHBCN010002713.1, read on the forward strand.
TTATAAGACTGTTTTTTTTTGAAAATTTTAAATTATTCTAGGACAAAAATTTTAATTACTGACCTAAGTCGCATTTTAAAGAAAAGTTGTCAGTTCCATTAAATTTTATCAAAATATTAAGAGCCACCATTTTGTCAAGAATATTGATTTATTAATAAGTCTTGGGTATAATTGTTACTTGGAGAACTCCTACAAATATATTATAATGTGTTTCTAGTTTTTATTTATATTCCTTAACGCCAAAGTTTACAGATTAATAACATATTATAATAATTCTGTAAAGTTGCCTCGACGAGACTGCCAAACCAGAAACAGAAGTCGGTCATATGCAACACCCATTCTGGTCCACTTGTTCCTTTTATAGGTTTTTCCTGAGGATTTTTATCCATTGTATAATCCACATAGTTTTTAGGTATGATAGTATTTTTAACAAGTCCACACTTTACTAGATATTGTGTATTATTCTAGTTTTTCTATGTTTTATGTTTTTTATTAGTTATTTGTGTAGATATTTTTAGTTCTACTTTTTTGTCATAAATAGGTTTGTAAGTATTTTAAAAAAATATTTGCCTTGATATTAATAAGCTCCAATATATAATTACTAGTTAAATTTTTAATCATAATTTTATTTTCTTTAAATACTTAGAGTAATACATAAAAATATAACAATAATTAAACAATTAGCAAAATTTAATAGGAAAAGTATTTCTGGTCAACGCAATCGTAACTTCAACAATATATCATATATGCTGAAAGAATAAATATATGAATATAAAATGATGACATGCAAATAAGATTCTTAAGTCGTTGTTCATATTGCATATGACGAAATAAATAAACTAATAAAAAACGTTCCCAACCCCGAAAACCCTGCCATTATCTATGTTTAAAAATAAAAGGATTCATACGATTCTGTATAAGTTTCAATTTATCTAATTACAATTGACATAAAAGAAATTTAAAATCCAACCCTACCATTTTCCTGTTGGGCAATTTTAGTCAAAACGAATCCGCACCATTGAGTTTAATTATTATCCCATATTTAAAAACATTGTTTCAACGAATTTAGAAGTTAAATTTATAACTTCAATCATTTTAGCAAACACAAAATTTCAGGGAAACAACATAGAGACTCACTTTAAATGTGAAAGTAAGCCAGTCTCCAAACAAGCAATATTTACTAAAAGCCCTACTTAAAATTCTTAAATCCCATTGTGTACATCAAAATATTTTTTTAATATGCTATTTGTTAATTTTTTTTCAGTGTAACTGTATGTTTCGAAGGTTACGAAATCTGACCCGCGGAGATAAAAGGTGCCGACGCTTCGTGTCGCTTCTGTATGGATCAGTATTCTACACAAGTACTCGCTGCGGACTGTCAGTCCGAGTTTATTATTTAATGCAAAAAGACAACTATGAAGTAATAAAACGGTAAGTATGATTTTTATTTTTCAAAAAGATAAAAAATAACATACCTACATAAATAAGTAATAAGAATACAATTGAGAAGAAAAACTAAATTTTACGTATTGATTTCAGTATAGCAGTCTGAACATACATATGTTGAGTGTTCTCCACTTATGTATTTTCCACATTTCTTAAAAGAAAACCTTGTGGGCCTTTTTTTCCTATCACAATAACTACAGCGTCCTCTAGTATTTTCAAATATACAGAGCATTCTCTTATTGGTGCCAGTTTGTCATACTTTCTTCTTTCTGTTCGGTTTTCCATATTGTCATATCTTACATGCTCAATACCTGTTGCATTAGAATTCCATGATTGATCTACATGCAGACGGCTTACCTTCAATAATCCACCTAAATACAAAAGACCAATTACTGCTTAAATTTCAGTGATATTCGTGGTTTTGGCATCTCGTTCTCTGGAATATTTTTTCTGTACACTGATATGTAGATTTGTATACCCAACAATATTCCTACGCATATCTACATCGATAAAATAATGCCATATTGCCAAAATATCTTTTAGATTATATACAATACAGAACCATCAAATAAACCCACCACCACATATAAAATACCTAGGCATCAATTTTGACAATAAGCTTGATTTCAAACAACACTTGACAAATATGAAAAAGAAAATGATTGAGAGAAGTAAACATTTTCGGTCCCTAACATATGGAGTTAATATCAAGACTGCCTGCCACATATACAAGATGCTTTGTTTATTTGTAATTATCGAATATGGTCAAATTATATTCAGTTCCTGTAGAAAGCTAGTTGCTACAATAATAGAAGTAGTAGAATGAACAAGTCTTCGCAAAATTACAACGATTAGACATCCAGATAATCCACTGCATAATCCAGCGAATGCCATAAATATTAATAGTTAGTTTAGAATAAAATAAGTTATTTGTAAAAACTAAAGGCCCTTCGGTCGATGGCCTTTTGGACATTTTTTTTATGTTCAATAAAAATTGTTTAATAAAAAAAAAATCTTTTAGATTTTTGTGTAGACTTTTTAGGACATGGCAAACGTTTAATAAGATTTTCAGATCTTATTTTAACTGATTTTACAGGTACATGATTTTCCATTTGGTGCATTTATTTTCCTAAAAATATGCTTTTCGGCGACTTCACATCGTTTGTATCATTATTTCTTGTTTTGTATCATTGTCATGATATTCTGTTTCCAAAAAATCTACCCCATCTTTATCAGACTTATCATCATAGGCAGCAAGTTCATGAACTATATGCTCCTGCATACAATATTCCATCAATTTATGTAGTCGCTCTTGTTCTTTTTCATAAGAAGCCATCTTGTAAAACCCAAACACGCATACTAAATAAAAAATATTGGTTTTTTAATATCTCAAATTTACCTTTTAATTAGAAAGCAATATCAAAAGCATAAGCGCAAATTGTAACACGGACTCACACTCCGCATTTGCCTCTGGATTGGCAAGACACGCACTACCTCAAATGAGGCTTTACAGTGGCAATAAGCGGCCCAAGGTAGGAAGGTACTAGAGGTGTAAAAGTAACGAAAAAGAGCGTACCCGTATGTATTCGTTACTATATCAATTAGTACTCGTTACTATCGTATCGTTACGTTACTCGTTACTTGATACCTCATAACATGCTATGTTATGTTAGAGGAACGAATCGAGTCGTATTGCATACAATTGCGTATGCGTACAGTATGACGTCGCGGTGTGAAAACATACTAATGTACATACCAAGCTGGTAAGGTGATCACTTGTTCATATTTTAAACCAGAATTGTGTTTAAGTTATTCTTAAATTAGTTTGATTTAATGTAAAGTGGAACTACAAGTAAGCTGTTGACGGAATCTACCAAATTTGCAATGGATTTACTATTTTGAAAATTTTAATCGTGATCTTATGTTATATTACAAGCAAAAATAGATGTCGAAAGTTATTTATTATCAATGAAATTTACACAACATTCTATTAATAAGTCAACATTAAAATAGTTTTGGTTAGAATGAAATTAATCACAAAAAATGAAATAAACCATGTTTTAAACAAAATAAAAACAACAAAAAAATCTTTTGTTCTTAGAATTAAAATAAACGTAAAAATAAAAAAAAACATTTCAAACAAAAACTAAAACAACAAAGAAAATCTTTTTCGTAAAATGAAATTGAACCTAAAGCGCCGCAATTGTTATGGGAAAGCATTAACATTTAACATCTGCGACTTGCTCGTCGCGCCATATCAATAAAAATCATAATTAAATAAAAACATTTTATGTCAGGAATTTCTGGTTTATATTTAAAAATAAAATCTTCTTTTCTTATCCATTGTAGCAAGAAAATTAAACTGTAAAATTAAAAAAATAAGTGTAAATAATAATATATGAGATATAAACAATTAATAATATTAAAAATTAACAGCAAGAAACAATTAAATGCCATTAGATTCGAGCGTTTAAGATAAGAACAAAACAAAACGTGAAAATACGCGGCAATAAAAAACAAAAACATACATATTTCTAATTTGTAAAAAATACTTTCATACCTTTTTTCTGTTCAAATTTTAAACTTTGTCTACACAAATACCTTTAATAAACGTTTAATACGTTTTTAAATTCACCAAAAGATTGCGTCCTGGAATTAAAACATACGATCAGCAAACGTTAAAACACGCATCAACTGTACTTGCGTGAACAGTATAATACGAAAATGAGTAACGAAATGCATGCGAGTAACGAAATGCATTCGTGTGTAACGTTTCGTTACTCGGTACTAGATGGCGCACCCGTTACTCAGTACCGAATACATACGGTTTGTTACACCTCTAGAAGGTACTAAATGGGGGACGTTTTAGGGAGCAACACGACGTGACTAAATTAACCAAATATGTACGCGTGCGGACTGACGCTCCGTGTGTCTGCTAGCATATTTGAAAATACTAGAGGACGCTGTAGTTATTGTGATAGGAAAAAAAGGCCAACAAGGTTTTCTTTTAAGAAATGTGGAAAATACATAAGTGGAGAACACTCAACATATGTATGTTCAGATTGCTATACTGAAATCAATACGTAAAATTCAGTTTTCCTTCGCTTGTCCTCGATATAATTACCATGTAGTTTCCGAATAAACCTACTCATCAGCACGAACTGTTTATGTTTATGTTAACATTTTTTTTTGATCTAGCAGCTCCGGTCGGGCTGTTTACCTGCTTTGTCATTCCGTTTTCGTGCTCGTCAGCGTGAATTGAAAAATTGTGTGTAGTGTTTTGTGCAGTGTTTAAAATGCCTAAAAGAGTTGCTAGCAGAGAAAAATATGGGGAAATCAAAAAGTTAAAAATGCAATTTCGCCAAATGCAGAAACATTTAAATAAACTGTGTGAATCCGGTGATTCCAGCGAATTATCCTCTCAAAGTTCTTCGTATACATCAGGTAGGTTACATAAGTATTAGAAATCGTTTATTTTTAGGCTAACGACGTTAATCTGAGACAAAGGTGATAGTTGGAAGGTTGAAAAATAGGGATATCGTGCGATAATTCTCGAAAAACATGAAATCGTGCGATTGTCATGTCACAACTTAAAAACAAAAATCGAGCGATTTTTTTAACTAAATAAATAAAACAATAAATTCTTAAATTGTTCTAGGATAACGAGCGTTATTCCTAAGAATAAAATCGAGCGATTTTACTGATTAAAAAGGGAAGAGAGTATTATTATAGCCGTCATTGATAATATCATCAATCGAGATGTGTTACATAATCGAAATGAAATCGTGCGATTTTCATTATAATTAAGGTCATAATCAGCCCGTGCAAAAAGGATATATGTTTTTTTTCAGAAGCATCCGAGGCTGAATCCACAGGTTCAAAACTTAAAGAGCCAGATGTCACAGTCCACGAAGGGATCAATCGAGCAGGTTTTTTAATGCCCTAGGATCAAGACCAGACTCTCAGGATAATGTAGGAAAAGAATTGCATGAGGAAATAGTTGTTCGTTGGAACAGTTTTAAAAAAAGGTTTATCCAAAAGATCAACGAGAAGAGTTAATGACAAAGTATAAAATACCTTCAAATTGTAAAGCCCTACATCCTCCCCAAATAAATAATGAAGTACAACCATGTTTAATAAAATCTGTTCTTGAACATGATCGATTTATGAGAGCTTTACAGCAGCAATTGGCTCATGGTTTATCAGCAGTAGGGGTTGTTATTGAGACTATGATGCCCAACAAAGAACTAGAGATACCATGAAATCATTGGCAGAGGCCTACCAATTATTTACGAACGTCCACCACGGACTTTCACTTCACCGCAGATTTAAAATCATACCACATTTAAATCCAGAATGTAAAAGGTGGTAGACAGCTTGGAAATAGACGATTTCTTATTCAATACAAAATTTGTTGAAACAATGAAAAACGAACAAGCAATAAAAAGGCCAGTACCGATTTCAAGAAAAGACTTGGCATTCTAGTTTTCCAGTCCCTTCAGGATCTGAACAGCAGGTAGTTATCATTTAAACTATCGGCATGCCTCCCAGGGGAAAAATGAAAGAAAAAAGGAGGAGGGAAGAGAGAAGACCATCGGACCAACAAAGGAAATACAGGAGAGACCCCAAGAAATACCACCGCCAGAACTAGATACAGGACAAAAATGTAAGTAATCACGCTGGTAGACTTTCAGGATTTCTACAGAGGGGAGAAATATCACAAGCGACCGTGCGGTCTTAGATTGATTACAGGAATAAAAATACCCTTTTTAAAAAAACCTGTACAGTTTTTTGAGCCCCATGTAGAAATCCAGATAAACTTTACAAGAATATAAAAACTCCATTCAGGATTTGTTAAAAATAGGTGCTATTGAAAAATGTCATTCTTCAGTAGAACAATTTATATCATCTTACTTCCTAGTAAAAACCCAATGGGTCATACAGATTTATTTTAAATTTGAAGGCACTTAATAAATTTATTATTGCTCCTCATTTTAAGTTGGAGGATTACAGAATGGTAGTAAAGCTTCTAAATGAAGGCTGTTATCTCACAAATATTGATACGTTACTCGTTACTTCTGATACGATATATTTGAAGGATGCATATTTTTTAATTTCCATTAACAAAAATACCGAAAATATCTGCGATTTAAATTTAAAAATTGTCTATATCAGTTTAATTGTTTACCCTTTGGCCTTAATATTGCACCTTATATATTCACTAAACTTATTAAACCATTAGCAAAGAAACTGCGCCTTTTGGGAATAATTACTGTATTTTATTTAGAGATATTCTTATAATAGGTAGAAATAAATGGAATGTAAAAAATACACTGATATAGTTCTTACAGAGTTGAAAGTTAGGTTTTATAGTAAATATGCAAAAAAGTATGTTAACCCTCAACAAAACATTACATTTTTGGGTTTTATATATATAATACAGTTAATATGACAATCTCACTTCCTAGTGAGAAGGCTAAAGCAATTCAAAAATTAATTTTAACTTTGAAAAAGAAAATAGGTGTACAATAAGAGAATTTGCTCAGTTAATAGGTAAACTGGTAGCTTCTTGTCCCTCAACTAAATACGGGTTTATTCATATTAAACCTTTTGAAAAAATTAAACATTCTTTGTTGAAGGGAGATTATCACAATTATAATAAAAAAATGAATATTCCAGCCTCTTTACATCAGGAATTAGAATGGTTGGACAGTAATATAGGACAGGTCAAAATTTAAAACCGGAAGCTTTTTCTTGAAATTTTTCGGATGCTTCCACAACAGGTTGGGGAGCTTTTGTCAGGAGCCAAATGTCATGGGTTCTGGAATGATTATGAACAACCGATGCATATAAATTTTTTAGAGATCAAAGCCGCATATTTTGCCTTAAAATCATTTGCCAGGGATAAAGAAAACATTCGTATATTATTAAGAATCGATAATCAAACAGCCATTTCCTGTATTAATCGAGGCGGTAGTGTTAAATATTCATACTTAAATGATATTACAAAGACTCTTTGGCACTGGTGCGAAAAAAAGGGTATTGTAGTATTCGCTAGTTATATTGCTTCATCTGAAAATTTTGAAGCTGATAGGGAATCAAGATCACTATCGATTAACACAGAATATGAGTTAAATAGAATTGCATATAATCAGATTGTACAAGGATTTGGTTTCCCGAAATAGATTTATTTGCAACTAGAATTAACAAAAAATGTAATAAATTTGTTTCGTGGTTTCCAGACCCTGAGTCATGGGCTGTCGATGCGTTTACAATAAACTGGTCTCGTTTTTTCTTTTAGCTTTTCCTCCTTTTTCGATAATTGCAAAAGGTTTTAGAAAAATTGTTCAAGAAAAGGCTTAGGAATTGTAGTGGTACCATATTGGCCCACACAGGCATGGTATCCATTATTTAATAGGCTTTTATTGAACAACCTATTTATTTTAAATCAAAAAATCTCTACTAACCTCTCCTTTCAGAAAACACCATCCATTGTACCAGGAAATTTCCCTGGTTAGGAAATTATCCGGCAATCTTATATCTCAAAAGGAGTTCAGAGAGTCATTAGAAGTAATCACTGATCTTTAACAAAAGGTACACTTAAGCAGTATACAGCTTGTTTTAGAAGTTTTTGGCAATTCGTAATCAATAAAAAAGATCCTTTTGTTTATGATCTAAAGACTATTTGGATTTTTATTAGACACTTTAAATAAGGGACTTTCCTTTTCAGTTGTAAATTCCTATAGGTCAGCACTTAATTTAATTTTTAGCCCTATAAGTAATGGTGATGAAAAAATTATTAATAGGTTTGTGAGGGGTGTCTCTAATATTCGACCACCAGAGGCTAAATATAAAATTACGTGGAATCCTGACCCAATTTTAAAATACCTAAGTAGATTGTATCCTTTAGAAACTTTAGATTTAGAATACGCAACATACAGACTTGTCACTCTTATGGCATTAACATCGGCCAGCAGAGTTCAAACTCTTTCTCTCTCATTAAGGTCTCAAACATAAAAATATTACCAGATAAGATAGAAATTAAGATACCAGATAGGGTAAAGACATCTGCTCCAGGCAGGGCCCAACCGCTGCTTATTTTTCCTTTCTTTAAAACTAAACAAGAACTTTGCGTAGCTTCTACTATCGTAGATTACATTAAAAGAACGAAAACATTTCGCAATGCTGAAGAAAGCTTAATACTGACACATAAGAAACCATATCACCCAGCATCCTCACAAACAATAAGTCGATGGATCAAGAAAACTTTACACTTAGGTGGTGTAGACACGTCAATTTTTTCAGCGCATAGTGTCCGCCACGCTGCAACCTCTGCCGCATTCAAAGCTGGGTAAACATCAATGTAATTAAAAATACAGCTGGTTGGACTCCTGCCTCGAACACATTTTTTAGTTTTTATAATAGACCGCTAGAGGAGCCCAGGCTAATTTTGCCAATACAAGTTCAAATAGGATCTAAATAGTTATTATGTAATATTTTCAGTACAATTTATAATTCCTTATATTAAGTTATTAAGTTATTAAGAGTTATTATATCAATCATAAATGGATAACAATATAGTCATTAAAAAAAAAAAAAAAAAAAAAAAAAAAAATTCCTCTTACTTTGAACATCTACATGGTAATTATATCGAGGACAAGCGAAGGAAAATTTAAAGATTAATCGACTTACCTGTAGGAAGATTAATCGTAATTTTCCGAGCTTGTCCGAAGATATAATTACCCACCCCTCCCTATATACCCCAAATGGTAGGCAATTTTTTTAGGCACTCCAACGGAATGACAAAGCAGGTAAACAGCCCGACCGGAGCTGCTAGATCAAAAAAAAAAAATGTTAACATAAACATAAACAGTTCGTGCTGATGAGTAGGTTTATTCGGAAACTACATGGTAATTATATCTTCGGACAAGCTCGGAAAATTACGATTAATCTTCCTACAGGTAAGTCGATTAATCTTTAAATTTTTCTTCTCAATTGTATTCTTATTACTTATTTATGTAGGTATGTTATTTTTTATCTTTTTGAACAATAAAAATCATACTTATTGTTTTATTACTTTATAGTTGTCTTTTTGCATTAAATAATAAACTCGGACTGACAGTCTGCAGCGAGTCCTTGTGTGCTTAATTACGAATGAGTAATTAAGCACAAAGTAAGTTTCCAGGGAGATATTGAACTACCCTGACAGAGATACAGCTAAACATTACTTGAAGATGCCCAGGGCGAACCTTCGTCTAATCACGTGTGTACTTACTTGACTTTTGTCATTTGCCAAAGCACCTCTTTAGAATGGGTATAAATGACACATCTTTGTGTAGAGGCTATAAACAGAAAGATGAGACGGTGGAGCACATCCTTTGTGACAGCCCTGCATCTTCATCCAAGAGAAGATCCATGCTGGGCGAGTATTGGCTTTTCTTGGCCGACATTAGGGAGATTTCCCTAGGCGATGTCATCACCTACTTTAAATCAGTAGGATGGATGACGTACTGAGTGAGGAGGTAGCACAACGAGCCTGCTAAGGCCAGGGTGCTGTGATCACCCTCCTCACTTACACATTCAGATTCAGGGCGCACTAGAACATAACTTGCAAACTGAATCATGCGTCTGTACACTTTAAAAATACCAGTGTTGCCAAATGCATTTTTTCGAAGGAAAATTAACGGCAAACTTATTTGCTTATTAGATTGGGGTCGCCAAGGACGTCGCTACGATATTTAAGCTAGAAGGGTAAGTTTTAAATATAAAACTGTTTACTTTTTTAAATAAACAAAGGGAAAAGTACCATCAGGAATTAAAAATAATTTTTTATGTAAATAAAGAACAAACTTTTTTGTAAATAAAGAACAAAAAAGCTGCTCTAAATTAAAAAAAAAAACAACTTCCATTCGCGCCGCGAAAATTGGATCCAATTTGGGGTTCTGGGTATAATGTTTTTCTCAAAAACGGTATAAGTTATCGATAATTTTCAAAAACTATATGAAAGCCAACACTTAAATCTAGGCTTCTGCTGTAATAGTTTTATAAATTTGGATTTAGTTTTTAATAAAGTCAACCTAAAATCGGTTATCTTTAGATACTATTTTCTCTTAACTCGACTCATATTTCAAAAATCCGTTACAGCAGAGGCATGGAATATTTCCTTACCTTTAAAATGGTGTATAATTTATGTCATTTAAGTGAAAAATAGTTACCAAAAAACGTTATCTCCTGTAGGCTTGCAATCGGAAACAACATCGCATCTATACACCGAATTTGGAAGAACCTAAATAAAATATAATATTTTTAATGCGGCTATACGAAAATTGTGGTAGTGGGAGTTTGTTAGTCTCCGCCCACTGTCTCCGCGTCCTTTCGCCCGACCCCTAAGATGTAGCTTTTTGGCAGCAATTTTGCCGTTACCTACAAGGGTAATTTTTTTTTGTCTCACAAAAGTAAACCTGTGATCAAGAACAAATCTCTCTGTAACAATACCATCTACTTTTTAGCAATATTTTAAGAAAATGTTTTCACAAAAGAACTAATAAGGAAATCATATTTTTTTATTCTTTTAGTTCTACTAGGTACCTTGTTCTTTAGAATAGCGATACTATTCTGACAAATAAACCTTTTTGCAAAGAAAAACAGTATATCTGCATGCTGGTGTTTAAAAAGAAACCTTTCTTGAATATAATATTATCAGTAACTATGGTAGCAACAATAAAAAATGTATTGCACTAGTTTAAAGAGTCGATAAATAATTAATATTACGAGGTGTTTTTAGAGCTTCAACCTGTTTTTTGTAAAATCTCTTTTTTTTTTGTGGTAATTGCGATGGACTTTGACGATGTAATTACTCTTTACGTTTTATTACGTTGCATCAAAAATATATATACTCCAAATCGATCCTGGTTGCATATTTAAATGACGATAAACCGATTTATCTTAAATCAGAACAAAGAAACGCGATGAGTTTTCTTTTTTTGCTCTAAATAAAATAAATAAACGAAGCAAAAGAACTAACATTGGAACTCGACAACCTTTGTGTCGTCACACCGCTTTTTGATCTGACAACAAATTTAAAGGGCCAAACGTAAACTTCAAATCGTAATTACGCCGAAACAATTTTTTTCTGAGAAAAGATATTTGCAAGATGGTTCTTTTATAGGCAAAGAAAAAGATTGGACGGTGTTTTTAGATCAAAATAAATTCAATGCAAGGGGCCCATTGTAGCACGTGTACCCCGTGGATAATCCCACTTCTATATCTATTTCGTTTGCCGTTATAGTCTAGTCACTGAGAGGTTTTGATCCAAATTCCTTATAACTGAATGGATTAATTTGAAATTTTGTGTATTGATAAATAAGTACTTCAGAAATGTCACATAGTGCCGATATGCTTGCCACCCCTGGGGTGGTTGACACCCTTTCTAGAGGGTGGTAATTTTTTCACTCAAAATAACGTTGAAATTCAATAGACGGACACATTTTAAACAAAAAGTGTTGTATATATTTTTTTCGTTAGATCAATCCTTTCCGAGTTATTCGCTGCTGAAAAGTTGGATTTTTCGATAATAAAAATTGGATTTTTGAACAGTTTTTATTAATAACGCGAAAACTAAGGGTTTTACGAAAAAAAGTGTAATGAACAAAATTAAAGCTTATAAAAAAACAACGATTTGTTCTATGAGTGTTGTAAGTAAAATGTAAACTGAGATATGGTTGGTCAAAGAAAAGGAATTTTAAGTTGTATCCTTGAACCCAAACCTTTCGCGTCAAATAGCGGCAAACGGATACATTTTTCGAAAAAAACTCGTAGAACACTTTTTAAAAAGCTTGAAAAGACCATTAAAATAAATACTAGTAAAAGTCTTTCACATAAGATTTACGTGAGATACGAGCATAAAAATGATGGATTTCTCGAATTTTTGTAAAAAAAGCGCATTAAAACTAACGTCATGTTCGTTAAGATTAAAATCAATTATATAATTTACTTTATTTTGGTGGTATTCATAAGATCTAAAAGTTTAGCCACATTAAAATGTCTAGGTTTCGAAAAAAACATAATTAAAATATAATTTTTTTGTAAATATTAAAAAAATATATGTTTTATTAAATAACTCGAAAACTATAAAAGATACGTAAAAAATAAAAAGATACAAAAATGTAGTTTTTTTTCAAATTAAAATTTCGGTTTTTTTAAATTTTTGCTGTAGCTGAAAAAGTAACGGAGATATAGCTGGTTGAAGTTTGTTCTATAGCGCATGGAGCAATTGTCTCCGGCCCTTTGGCCCTTGACTGTTTAAATATGAAGGACTTTAAGTATTTTTAAAATCATAGCCTTAAAGCCCATTAAATTTCCTTCAAAATGATTTTTAGATAGATGTCGTAGCATTAAAATTAACGAAGTTATTGTAAAAAAACTAATAGCACTTTTTAAAATAAATTTTGGAATATCCAAAAACTCTTTATTTTGGAGCATTCATATAAATATTTTTTATTTTAAAGGGGTAGTAATAAGGGTTAAAACGTTAAAATTATAATAAAAAGTTATTTTATAAGTAAAAAAAAATTTTTTTTCTAAAAAGAATGCACACTAAGAATATTTCAAACCGTAAAATATATTTTTAAATTCATTTTAGCAAAAAGAAGGGGTTTTAAGGGCTGAAATATTGCAATAATGATAAGAAGATATTCTAAAGCAAGAAATATTTTTTTGTTTGAAAAGAATCAACACAAAAAATGTTTTAAATCTTAAAATGTATTTTTAAATTCATTTTAGCAAAAAGGGGTAGTTGTAAGGGTTGAAATATTCTATAATTATTTTTTTTTTTAAATAAAGCACACTAAAGATGTTTTAAATCGTAAAATATATTTTTAAATTCATTTTAGCAAAAAGGGATGGTTTTAAGGGTTAAATTATTGCGATCATCATAAAAAGATATTCTACAGCAAGAAATATTTTTTTGTGAAAAATATATCAATACTAAAAATGTTTTAAATGGTTACAAATATTTTTTTAATTCATTTTCGTTAAAAGGGGTGGTTTTAAGGGTTGAAATGTTCTAGTTAATAAAAAATTATTATAAAAGCAGGGTATAAATAAATATTTTTATTAAAATACATAATTGAAATGTTTAAAGCTGCTAATTTTTTTATGTTATCTTTATAAAGAGTATTAGTTTTTAAAGGTTTTAAAGGGTTTAAAATTGTGAATGATAAATTTTTATGTTGAAGAACACGTAACAATATTTACACAAAAATAAACAAGATTTAAGTGAATACAATGATAAAATCCGAGTTTTTCATTTTTTTTCAATAAAGGGTAGTTTTCACCCTTAAAAACAAAAAGCGCACCTAGAGCGTATGTGACTTTTAAAGTAGAGGGTAAGATAAGATTAATCTCAAATTTTCAAAAAAATTCATGCAGTTATAAAGAATTCGGAGGTAGAATTTTGACGTATTTTCCTCCCCAGTGACTGGACTATTATATCGTTACAGCCGAGCTGTGGTGCCGATAGTCGATAGAATAAACTATGAATAGAACACCGAATCTGTGTACTCTACAAAGCCTTTGCGCTTATCATTTAGGACATCCAAATAAAGAGCTTGTTTCACCATGTACAAAAACTTTTATTACTGTACGTTTAAATTAATAATTTGGGGCATAACCCCATAAACCCTAAATTTTTTTAGAAAAGGTACACGTATACTTTACCCTAAAAAAATAACTACTGTGACAAAAAGTTTGTTTCAATATTATTACACATTCATAAATATATTTCGCAAAACTACTAAGGTCTCCATTTTTTTATCAACCCGAATGACGAATTTCCCACGAACGAGCTGTGTTCATTAATTATTCAAGAATAAAGTTGCACCAGCTGATATTTTCCTAATATTTGTTATTTGTGTCAATATTTTATGATATTTGAAGGCGTTTCAAGGCCAGTGAAATAGAAGGGCAAACGAGCGCGCTACTATTCATCAAAAAAATAACGTAGATGCAAAAACTAACAGATTTTATAGATACAGTGCCGTGAAGCTGTAAAGTGTATTTATTCATATTTAACCAAGAAAAACCAGTCATACAATATAGGCTGGCAGATAAAGCTGGTGGGTGCCGAGATAATAATAATAATATCAATGAAGTGAATAAACTGGATACGATACATTTTCATACATTGAATCAAGATTGTAATTTTTAAATCGAACCTTATCAAATAATAATTTTTCAGTAATCTTTTTCGGACTATGGGTGCCATCACGGCACCCACTGTGTGCACGCCATGCTCAATTTTCGGTAGCCTCATTATTTAGATACCTAAACCACAGCTTACCTAAACTTTCAATACCACCAGTACGTTCGAAAATATTTGTCCAGGTTAAAATAATTATTACTCATTTGTTCCAAATACTAAAAAATCTATAAATACAAATCTTTTTGTATTGATAACCATTTAACAAAATAATTTAATGCCAAAAAGTGCTTTGTTTTAGAAAAATGCCTATATTCAGGTAATTTTTCGATTAAGTCATTGAAGATAAAGAATGGTTCTTGAATATTCTTAGAAAAGCCCGGCCAAAGATAGGTTTTATGAACTGTTTACTTAGGATGTTTTATGGGTTTTTTGGTTACCGTCCTAATTTCGAGATTTATGATTGGTTTTTTCTTTGGTTTAATATTAGTTCAAGACAATCGGCGCATGAGTACCGAAAACTATTCCACCTCAATTTTTTATACGATCCTCTTAAATTGCCCTACTCATGATATAAATGCATGCTGCCAGGGGCCACCTGGCGCCATATTGTTAAAACCGAAATTATTTAAACAATTGAGTTATTATTTTCCAACCGGACACATTTTTTTATATTCTTTATTGAAATACAAATAAAAAAAGGCCTATCATTTTTTACGATAAAGTTAATATTTTTAGAGATAACGGAAAGTTCAAAAAATCTTAAATTTGGGTACTTTTTGACTCATGAAAAAAATATATTATAAAAAATAACATAAAAAATATAACTTTTTATGCTTTTATACAATAATTTATAACATCGTAAATTAAGATTTGAAATTTTTTATTGTTTATATCCGTTCTTTTTTATTGTTTATTAAGCGTGTTCACTAGCTTTAAAAACTTTTGTAAAACTGATTTCAGAAAAAACTTATAAAAACAAATTGTAGATAATTTAATTATTAATAACATTGCTTCTTTCTCTTAACAATTTTAATAAAGTTAATAGTTAAAATTTCTAAATCTCAATTTAGAATCTTTATTAACTATTGTATAAAGAATAAAAAATATACTTTTTTTATATTTTATTCTTTTTTTTAATATATTTTTCATGGGTCAAAACCAACGGTCAAACCCAAATTTGAGATTTTTTTTGAACTTTAAAAAATTCATATCTCCAAAAATATTAATTTTATTGCAATTGTTAAACACTGGTTTAAACAATATGGCACCAGGTGGCCCCCTGGCAACATGCATTTATATCATCAGTAGGGCAATTTAAAGAGGATCTTACAAAAAAATTAAGGTCGAATAGCTTTTGGTACTCATAGGCCGATTAGTCCTTGACTATATGAATAAATACACTTTAATGTTTCAGTCTTATATAAATAATTAATAATATATAAATAATAAAATAAAGAATTTAACAAAGAGACTCCCACAGGACAAAGAGCTAAAAAATGTCGAAATATCAGGAGGTACTAAAAATTCCCTTTGTTAAGTACTTCAAAATTCCTATTTTTATACTCTTCGAAGTATACAGGTATAGTAATTCAGTTTTGGAATAAAGCCTGGTGAATCGAGAAGATCAGTGAATTATGTAAGCTTGGACAGAAAACTGCAATATTGCATAGTAATACACAAATTATTCCACATGTTCGAATACTGCTATTAAATTAAGGCTTTCTTTTTGAAAAAGAGATGAGTTTCTCAATATTTTAAAAATTCCAAATTATCTCGGAAAATAGTACTTTAGCGAAAATATGTACAAAGCTTTTTTATAGAGAATTAAAATTTCCTATGAGAATGATACCTTATTAATTTAAAAAACTTTTTGTTGCAAAATAAATGCAAAAAACTTCTTAAAACAAACGCATTTTTTTCTTTTTCTCTTTTTTTTAGATTTTTGTCCACAACTTTTTTCTGAGGCAAGATAGACTAGATATGTATATCATATAGGCATTACTTTAAAAAAAGGAAAACTAACGCTAAAACCTTTAAAATGGACGTAGTTAGAAGTATAGTCATATATAATATCACAAGAGAAAAGAATGGCAAAATATCTGTATGAATGAAAGTTTGTTGTTTGGCAATTTTGCGAATGACATTTTTGAAAAAATCACGAGCCGTGTTAGGCGAGTGATTTTAACAAAAATTTGATGGCCGAAATTACCGAAAAGCAACAAACTTGAATAAAACCTTAAGAACAATTTTGCCTACATAATTTTTTTTTTCGAGTGGTATTCGTCATGACTATTTCACGTAAGGAGATTTTGAAAATAAACAGAACACAGAATTATTTTATTTAAAAAAAATTGCCATTACCAAAACAAGTAAACTAAAACCTACCTAATTATTTATATAAAATGTGCAATTATAATAATTATTATTTGAGCGCTGTTTTTTTCAACCACACAAATTAGTTTGTACCTGGACCTGAGTACTGTAGAGGCCGAAGCTTCATTTTCCTTATTTTGTCCAAATTGTTAATTAAATTTGGGTGGTGTTTGGATTCAGCTAAAGATAGGGGGTTTAAAAAGTTGGTACTAGAATGTCCGGGTTTTTTTAGTTTTTTATCACCAACTCCATTTTTTGTTAAAGTAAATGCAGAAGATCAATGGGAATGATTTGAAAATTTTTTAAAATTTTTTTTTATTGCCAATTCTTTCAGCAGATTGTTTTGTCCACTTTGGGTAAGGTATTTAAGCCCAAAGGCATGTTTTTGTACCATACCCTTTTTCCATTTGGGGAAAGGGGGGTTAAAAAAAAATCGCCTGTGGTAAAGGGGTTAGTTGCTTTTTTTTCCATTAATTTTACATATAATCTGGTGGACACGGGTTTTTTTTTGGGGTTTTTTTTTACTAGCCATTTACTATTTGTCAAACTTTTAGAGCCCCCTTTTGGGAAAAATTTTTGAAAATATGGGATTATATTAAACCCCTTTCCCCGAGAAGTTCCAAAAAAAAACCCTTTTTCAAACAAAAAAAAATTAACAATTTTTAGTTATCTACCCTTGACGTCCAGTTCTTTTGAAAATACTGAATTTTACAATTAACGGCTTCGTTGCCACGCCAGGCAAGTTCAAAGGAACAAATGTGGAAAAATTTTTTTTTTTAAACCTCTGGATTGTCCTCGTCGTAACATTTGACCATTTTCAAAAGATCTGTAGTGGAAAAATGTTTTTGAACTCATTTTCCCTTTTTTGGGGGCCTTGCCTGAAGTTCCCGACGCTTTGCATCTCGTGCCAATCGAGCTGATTTAAATATTATGTCCTGAAGTGGATCCACTTTTTGCCAAATTCTTTGAAATTTTTTTTTTGCACCATCTGTGCCATTTTTTTCCCCAAAGGGGTTTTATACTAGACTCTTTGTAGTCCTCCCCATTTTTTTTTCTTCATGTTATACCCATAATCTTCAAAAAATTTTGCCAAATCTTCTGGCGAAGTATCTTTTTCCTTGTAATTTTTTTTCAAGAAATTGGGAAAATTGTTCCCGCAATTTTTTGATTTCCCCGTGTTAAAAGGGGGTCGTGTTATGAATTTTTTTATTTTTAGTAAATGAATTACTTCCAAATCTTTTTTTATTGTTTGAACTTTTTTTTTGCCGATAATTCAAAAAAATGAATGAAAAAAATCAGTTTGACAATGTAAAAAAAATTTTCGCTGAAATACCATGTTTTTGGGTTTTTTTCCCCGGTAGCAATATTTTCAGCTGGATACCGATTTTATTGCCGGTTTTAAAATTTTAATTATTTAAAAAGTCATTAAAATTTGACCGATATATGATTTTTATAAATTTTTGCGATTTTTCTTAATAATATAAATATTTTTATTTTTTATAAACAAAAAGTATTTTTATTTAAAGAAAAAGTTGTATCATAACATTATTTTCTTAATAATAAATAGCTTAATAATGTACCAAAAAACTTTAACTTTTTTGTTAAATTTATAAATGTTTAATAAAAATGAAAAGTTTATAAAACTACCTTAATTAAAACTATTGGACATCAAAAGCAATATCTATTTTATGGTTTATATCTCCTTTTATATCCTCCTAGGAATAGATTTTTCGTAGACTTCCAACCCTATTCAAATGGATTTAACTTCTTTCCATTGCTGTATTTAAGAGTCCATTAGCGCCGCGATAATTGGATGCAATTTGGGGGGTTTTTGGGGAAAAGTTTTTTTTAAAAAAAGGGGGAAGTTATCGGGAATTTTCAAAAAATATAAGGGAAAAAACCTTTTAGGCTTTTTTCGTAATAGTTTTTAAATTTGGATTTAGTTTTTTAAAAATTTTTCCCCCGGGGGAAAATAAAATCGGTTATTGTTTAGTTACTATTTTTTTCAATCAATTTTTATTTCAAAAAAACCGTTACAGCAGGGCATAGATTATTTCCTTTCTTTTTTAAAAAAAGGGGGATAATTTTTGTCATTTAAGTGAAAAATATTACCGAAGAACGTTATCTCCTGTAGGCCTGCAATCGGGGAAAAAACGCATCGATACACCGAATTTGGAAGAACCTAAGTTTTTTAGTCTCCCCGTCCTTTTTCCCGACCCCTCAGGTGTAGCGTAAATGCACTCTTAAAAATATTTAAATTTGTAAACTATGTTTTATTTTTAAAATAACGTAATAAAAAACCAAAAAAAAAAAAAATTTTTTTTCCAAAAAAAAAAATACTTTTTTGTTTTAAAAAAAAAATAAAAAAAAAAAATCTTGGAAAAAAAAATAAAAAAGGAAAAAAATCGGGCCAAAAATTAATGAAGGGGTTTTTTTTAAAAAACCCCCCCCCCAAAAATTTTTTTTTTTATTTTTCCGTTTTCCCCCCAAAATTTTTAGGTGGGGGGAAAAAACCCTTTTTTACCCTTTTAAATTGGCCCTTTTTTTTTTTAAAAAAAATTTTTAAAAAGGGGTTTTATACCCCTCAAAATTTTCTTTTTTCTTTTTTTTAAAGCAGTTTTTTGGGTTCCCAACCTTTTGTTAAGTGCCGACCACCAAAGCAAATACTAATTTGGCCACGAACCCCTTGATTTTTTTTCTTTTTTGTAACCAAGATCTATTAAAATTCGCATTTTAAACAATATTTTAAATATTGGGGAAATTTGGGGTTTTTTTTTAAAATTTTGCTACGTTTTTTAAGAATCTTTTGGGTTGTCCGTTTTTTATTGTCGCGGACCACTTTAAAAATCTTACGGACCACAGGTTGGGAACCACTGCTCTAAAGCAATGCCCATATATAAAAAAAAAAAGGGAAAAAAATTTAAATTTTTGAACTTTTTTTCCAAACCAAAATTTCCAAAAAAAATTTAAAAAAAATACTTTTTTTAAAAAAATTTTTCAAAAAATTTTTAAAAAAAGGTTTAAAAACCTCCAAAAAAAACCAAATTTTAATTTTTGGTTTAAAAAATTTCTTCCTACGAATTTGTTTTTTATCTTTAAAGTCATAGTCAATAGGCTAGAAGAGGCTTTTATACAAAAAAAAATAATATTCATAAACCGTCTATTAAGCTCCTCTGGAAAAAAAGCCGGGGAAAAAAAATTAAAGTAGTTTAAGCGCAACCGTCGTAACAAAATTATCTCCATAGT